>PVHT020000174.1:1504009-1696958 GCA_004024745.2 Catagonus wagneri | reverse complement strand
AGCTCTCGGCAACGTGGAATCCTTAACCCACTGAACAAGGCCAGGGATTGAACCGTAATCTCATGGTTCCTAGTTGGATTTGTTTCTGCTGTGCCACAACGGGAACTCTGCATCAGATTATCTTTTGGTACCTTGCTTTTTTAGGATCACAATGAGAATTTGTTTTGTCCTCATCCACTGAGAGGCTAGTTCTTTGAGTTGAAGTGGCTGAGTGCCCAGAACCAGAAGGAAGATAGAGTTGTTCCCATTTATGTTTATCCCAGAAGCGGATACTGAGAAGGGAATTGGAGTGCCAGAGACTGACTGGGGAAGTGCAGAAAAAAACAAAGGAGAGGAAAGGTGGTGCGGGAAAGGATACGAAGAGAGAGGTACATTGTTCAGTCTGCTCCCACAGGGGCAACTGGAGCTTGTCTGGTAAAGTATACATGAGTGAACACCTGGTTCAGAATCATCTCTGCAGCCCCTTCTCTTTTCATCTGCCACAGAGGGTCGAGGGTATTTGGGTTTTTACACAGCAATTTATTGAGTTGAGGCCTGTTCCTGTGGGATAGTGGCAACTCCCTGTAATTTCCAGACTGCTATATGGGAGGAAGACCTTTCTTGACTCAGGGAGAAAAAATTCCTCAGACACAGAAGTTCATCAGAGAACAATAAAATGTCCAAGATATATGGGCAGCCTCATAAGTCTGACACCGTCTGCTCTAGGGACCTTTCCCGTAATTGGACAAAGGAGAAGTTTGGTTGATTTGGAAATTTCAGAGACTGACCTGCTTGTTCAGAGATTGGAAAGTGAGGCCTTGGATGGTTCTGGTTTCCATGGTTACTCTGAATGAAGACCTTGAGGGCAAAGTAGAGGCTGATTCTGGGTTTGCTTTGCTGGCCCCTCAGACTACTGGACTTGCAAGGCTTTTTCACGTGGCAAGAGAACAGGCCCCAAGACAGCCAGATAAGCTGGAGGAGGAACATAAATTTCAACCTTCTAAGCCTTTGTAGACTTGTATATGTGGGGAGTGGGATGCCCCACTACCAAACATGATTTTGGCAGTGCTTTTGTATCATTGGTAAGTGGGGCATAGAGCCTGAATGATTTAGAAAAAAATCCGTCTAAGGTTTCCCAAACCTAAGAGAGATGGAACAAATTTTAGCCAGTCTCCTATTGTTGGACATAATATATTATGAATAAAATCATGATGACCATCTTTGAATTTTATCTGTGAGGCTGAGAATTTTCTCAGAACGCTCTAACTGTGGAAATCTGGATCACAGTGGGTTCACAGTTTGAGTTTTAAAATGTATTGCAAATTGTCTTTCAAAATTAATGTATTGATGTGTATTTAGCTCCACAAGGTATTTGAACTTTCAACAATGTATAAGCAGCATTTAAAAATATATCTTTTAACTACTTCAACTACTCTTAGCTTCCCTATCTTAATCTCTTATTTAACAAAGCAACAAAGTCATGAGTTATCAACAAAACAAAAACTTGGCAGTTTTTGATACTCTTAATTAGACTGGCTGATTTTCTTCCCATTTGATATATTCCTGCAGTCGTTGAAAGAAATTTATCTGTAGGTAATCCAAACTCATTTGCTAAATTTACTTGCTTTTGTATTGTATTAAATTCATATTTGATTTAAAGTCAGGGATTTCCTAGAATTGTAATTCTATGACTCATTTTTTTTCTAGTTTTGTTTTCCATTTTGTCTTATTTATTTGGCTTGCATGATAGAGAACTGATAAACGTAATTACATACATATTATAAATGCTACTTAGTTGATTTATAACACTTAAAATTCCCAACAAGTATAAAGAAAATGAGAGAAATTACATCTTTGATAAGATTAGAGTCTTATCAGGAAGTAATGCTAAAATTGGCTTTCAGAATATAGATAAGTATTTGTCCAGTTATCTTTAATTGATCTATAAAATGAAGGTGTAATTTGTACGTGAAATTGCAATACATTAGAAATCAAAGAAGTGGATAAAATAAAGCAATAAAATAGAATGGAGTTTTTTTTTTCATCTGGGTACCCATGGACAACTTACTTATTTTTCAACATTGCTAGTTAGGGGGAAAAAAATGAGTAGCTTAAAATGAACCTGGACTTTAAAGTGAAATTAAAAACAGTTTTTGTAAATTTTGGTTGCTTTTCATTCAAAAAGGGAATTGTATGAGAGGCTACTTATTACCACCATTTCTGACAGTCTTGAGAAACTACTCACTGAGGCAGCAATGGGTGAGAGACTAATTATGGCAACGAGGGGAGAGAAGGGATAGAAATTAATGATCTCAAATCTCCACTGCTGTTATTCTTACTCTGTTTGTAACTCAGGCTTGTAAAGATACCCATTTCTTTTTGGAAAAAAGAAATAACTTACTAAAGTGTAGTTGACTTACAACATGCCAGTTTCTGCTGTACAGCAAAGTGACTCAGTCATACATAAATATATGTGTGTATACATATGTGGACACATTCTTTTTTATATTATTTTCCAGCGTGTTCTATCCTATGAGATTGAATATAGTTCCCTGTGCTGTACAGTAGAAACTTATTGTTTATCCATTATAAATGTAATAGTTGGAAGATAACCATTTGTGTTTTAGCCAGAAATGCTCTAAGAAGCAGATAAGACCATGGGCTTGGGCATCACAGTGACTGAACCTCCTTTGTTTCTTACTAGCTAAATTTTAAGTTATCTTTCTTAATTGAGGGTTAGCTCATTTACAATATTACATTAGTTTCATATGTACAGCGTAGTGGTTCAGTGTATTTACAGGCATACTCCATTTAAAATGATTAAAAAATGACTAATTTTTGTGTTGTACAATACGTCCTTTTGCTTATCTATTTTTGTAGTTTGTATCTTTTTTATGATATACTTTTGTTAAAGTGCAGTTGGTTAGTGTGTTGTGCTAATTTCTGCTGTATTACAAAGTCACCCAGCCATACACACACTCCTTTTCTTAAATTATCTTCCATCATGGTCTATCCCAAGAGACTGGATATAGTTCCCTTTGTTATAAAGTAGGATCTCATTGTTTATCCATTATAAATGAAAGCATTTGTATCTGCTAACCCTAAATTCCCCGTCCATCCTACTTTCTCCCCCCTCTGCTGTGGCAACAAGAAGTCTGTTCTCTGTGAGTCTGAGTCTGTTTTGCAGACAAGCTCATTTGTGCCACATTTTAGTTTCCACAGATGAGTGATATCATATGGTGTTTATCTTTCTGAAGAACTTCACTTAGTATGAGAATCTCTAGTTGTGTCTGTGTTGCTGCAAATGGCATTATTTCATTCTTTTCTATGGCTGAATAGTATTCCATTGTATATATACGCCACATCTTAATCCATTCAT
Organism: Catagonus wagneri; assembly: GCA_004024745.2. Classification (NCBI taxonomy): domain Eukaryota; kingdom Metazoa; phylum Chordata; class Mammalia; order Artiodactyla; family Tayassuidae; genus Catagonus; species Catagonus wagneri. Next base: position 1,693,600 of record PVHT020000174.1, on the reverse strand, counting down.
CTGTCAGTGGACATTTAGATTGTTTCCATGTCTTGGCTATTGTGATTAGCGCTGATATGAACATATGGTGCATGTATCTTTTTGAATTGTAGTTTTCTCCAGATACGTGCCCAAGAGTGGGATGGCTAGATCGTGTGGTAGTGCTATATTTAGTTTTCTGAGGACCCTCCATACTGTTTTCCACAGTAGTTGTGCCAATTTAAATTCCCACCAATGTTGTTGGAAGGCTCCCTTTTCTCCATACTCTCTCCAGCATTTGTTATTTGTAGACTTATTAATGATGACCATTCTGACTGGTGTGAGGTGACACCCCATTGTAGTTTTGATTGGCATTTCTCTAATAGTGATGTTCAGCCTTTTTTTCATGTGCCTACTGACCATCTGTGTGGCTTCTTTGGAAAAATGTTTATTTAGGTGTTAGTAGTTTATCTCTCAATTCCATACTGTTATACCTCTATCTTTCCCCTTTCCACATCCCTGTCCTGACTGTTATCCACTGGCTTGGTTGCTATATCTTTGAATCTGCTTCTGTTTTGCTATATAACTCATTTGTTTTATCTGTTAGATCCCACATATAAGTGATAATAACAAACAATATTTGTCTTTGTCTGAATTCACTAGGCATAATCCTCTCTAGGTCCGTCTATGTTGTTGCAAATGGCAGAATTTCATTCTTTTATGTCTGAGTAATACTTGTGTGTGTATACATACCACTTTTTTTTCCATTGTCTGCTCATAGACATATGGGTTGTTTCCATATATTTGCTATTATGAATAGTTCTGCCATGAATGTTTGAGGTGTGTGTGTCTTTTCAAATTAGTGTTTTTGATTTTAAGATACATACTTGAGAGGAGATATGGCGGATCATATGATAATTCTAATTTGATATTTTTGAGGAAACGTACTGTTTTCCATAGTGACAATACCAATTTACATTCCCAGCAATAGAGTACAAGAGTTCCCTTCTTTCCACATATTCACCAACATTTGTTATTTATAGGCTTTTTGATGATAGCCATTCTGATAGATGTGATATGTCATTATTTGATTAATATTTATTAGTAATCAGCAATGGTGAGCATCTTTTATGTGCCTGTTAGCCATCTACATGTCTTTAGAAAAGTCTATTCAAATCTTCTGCCCATTTTTAAAATTGGATTTTGTTTTTTGATATTGAATTGTACGTACAGTTTATATATTAACCCCTTGTTTGTCACTTGCAAATAGCTTTTCCCATTTCATAGGTTGTCTTACTGTTAGGTCAATGGTTCTCTTATGTGTAGTAGCTTTCAGTTGATTATGTCATTTCCTTTGCTTTAGGAGATCAAAAATATTGCTATGTTTCATATCAGAGTATTCTTGCCATGTTCTTCCCTAGAAATATTATGGTTTGAGGTATTAACATTTAGTCCTTTAACCTATTTAGAATTAATTTTGGCTTATTTTTGTATATGATGTTAGAGAATGTTCTAATTTCATTATTTTACATGGAGCTTGTCCACTTTCCAGCATCACATATTGAAAGAGCCTGTATTTTCTCCATTGTATATTCCTGCCAACTTTATCTTAGATTAATTGATTATAAGGGTGTGGGTTTATTTCTAGGCTCTCTATTCTGTTCCACTGATCTATTTGTATGTTTTAATGCCATTGCCATGCTGTTTTTATGCCTGTTGCTTTGTAATATAGCCTAAAATCAAGAGGCATGATACCTCTAACCTTGTTCTTTTCATCTCAAAATTGCTTATTTTGTGTTTCTACATGAATTTTAGAAATAATTGTTCCAGTTTTGTAAAAAATATCATAGGTAATTTGATCTGGATAGCATTAAATCTGTAGATTGTTTTGGGTAACATGGACATTTTAACAATATTGTTCCCATTCAAGAACACAGGGTCTCTTTCCACTTATTTGCATAATATTCTATCCTGTCATTAATACTTTCAGAGTATAGGTCTTTGACCTCCTTGGTTAAGTTTATTCCTAGATACTTATTTTTTGATGTGAACACTCCATTAACATCAATGGACAGATCATCAAAACAGGAAATCAGTAAGGAAACAGTGGTCTTATATGACACAATAAAACAATTGGATTTAATAGATATCTTCAGGATGTTCCATCCAAAAACATCAGAATACATTCTTAAGTGCACATGAAACATTCTCCAGGACATATCGCATGCTAGGCCATAATACAAGTAAGTGTAAACAAATTTGGGAGCCTAGAAATTATATCAAATTTTTTTCTGACTGCAATGATAATCAGTTGGTCAAAAATCAGTAACAGGAGAAAATAGGGAAAATGATGTGGAGACCAAACAACGTGCTACTAAAAAACTGGTGGACAAATGAAGAAATCAAAGGGGACACCAGGAAATAACCTGGAGACTAATGAAAATGGAAACACAAATTTCCAAAACCTATAGCATACAACAAAAGCAGTTCAAAGGCATGTTTATAGTGATACAGGCCTTCATCAAAAAAATAAGAAACATCTCAGTAGTTACTAAAATTGGATGATAATCAAAATTACCTGGGTTGTGATGGTCATTGTACAATATAAATGTAATAAAATTGAGTTTAAAAACATTAAAAAAAGAAAGAAAAAGCAAAAAACAACCTGTTTAAATTGTATCAAAAAGAATAAACTGTAAATTCTTTAATCTCCTTGAGCCTGTTCGTCTATAAAATGGGACAAATAATAGCAATGTCACAGGATAGTTGTGAAGTTTAACAAAGACAAAAATGTGTGCATTGTCTTGTCATGGGTTAAGTATTGAAGGATAGCTATATGATTTTAATTTGCTCTTTTAGATACTTTGATTACTATTACTTATTATCAGTATTATAATTCTTTACTTTGGCTGGGGATTAAATCGTTTACCAGAAATAAACAGAACATTCCAGGGATTCAGCTGGCCTAACAATCAAACTTAAAATGTGAATGGCAAATGATTCTCTTTACCCGTATGAGTAGAATGGTCTTTGTTTTAGGTTTGTTGAAGGGAGAGTCTTATTAAGAATTCTTGATAAAGTTTTTATATCTATGTCATTATTCAGACACTTAGTTTACAAATACAAGTATATAATTCATTTCTTGAGAATAACTAACATAGCTCAGTGACTGCTAAAACTGGATGATAATCAAAATCACCTGGGCATTTTAAGATATACAGAAACTGAGGCCCCACCCCAACTCTTCTCACTTATAATTTTCATGTGTGTTATCTGTGTGATAGGAAGCATTTCTGATGGTCAGACCAGTGTGGAACTGCTACTATGTTTGAAAATTAATTTTTAAGAATGTGCTTTTAGTAAAAGTGGGGTAAATACACACTGCCCCCCTCTGATACTTAACATTGAGCTAATTTGAGGATTAATTTTCAGAAATGGTAGAAGGAGAAAATGTTTACTCCTCCTTCCCTTTTACTTCTTTAACAAGGTAGAGTTTAGAGTTACTCTAATCTAATTCCCCCTACTCCATATGCAAAGTTTCTGGCAATCTTGCCTCATTCAGTGAAAGGAGTATATATCACTTCATGAATGAATCTCATTTAGTTCACAGAAATCCCTCTTGGAGTCGAAAGACACCTTCTTTGTAATGCTCACAAAAATTGCAGAAGATAATCCTTTGATTTTTTTCTCTATTTATATTTGGTATTATCTATTATTTAAAAGCCAACAATGCTGGGAAATAAAATGCAGCTATGGTTTGTGGGAGAGAGATGTGTGAGACATTTGATTTTTTTCCCCATTGGGTTTTCTGTGTCCAGCAATCATGGTTTTCTCTTCAGACCAGATCTGCAGAATTAAATGCCTACTGGCATATATGAGTAAAGCACATGAGAACTCTTGCAAAATCGTACCCATAACTGACTAAGTTGAATTCTTTGTGTATTGTTTAGTTTGCATGTTATATATGTAGTGCTCATCTTAACTTCCCAGAAGGTTTATGCTTTCTTACAGTTTTCTTCATGGTCATAGTCCTCTTGGTAATGTTTTATTTTTAAATTGTGATAGAAAGATGAGTCCAACAAATATTTTTTCCCTTAACTCTGCCTTCAGAAAATCATGAAGATGTGATAAATGTCAGCTTATTGTTGTAGTATAAGAATAAAAACTGAATGTTTCTGGATCTGATAACTTCTATTTTTCCAAGAGAGCTCTTCATTCTGAAGAGATAGGAGTTAATTTATATGAGAAATTAAAAAAAAATTTTGAGATGAAAATTTTAAAACCAATCAAAACACATCTATGGAATAATAAGATGTAGCTCATCTGGTACCTTCCAGTAATCTCCACTCTAGACTTTTATTTACTTCAAACATAATGAATAACCATAGATACTAGTACTAACTCCTAATGATGGTGTGTTCCTTTTATTACTCTTAATTTTTCTCCCAGAATGCCTGAAGCATGAGCTTTCTTTGGGTCTTGTTTAGTATCTTTATTTTGAGTTTGTTCAGTGCATTCATTATACCTGGTAAATTCTAGACTGTTTTCCAATAGAATTCAGATCTTCTAACTCAGCCATATTTAGGATGTAGCAAGTGATAATGTAGCTATTTAGTTTCTGTTCAGAATCTGCTATTTCTTGGTGCTGAAAGATGTAGCCCAAATCCCATTTGCCGTGTTTATTACCTCTCAGAATCTGTGAGCAAGCATCTTTCCTGGTCCTTTAACTTGTCTGTCTTGGTCTATTGGCTATCCATTTTCCATTGTTGTCCCAGGTAGGCTGCCAGTGGTACATTTCTCAGCCACTTAATAACTTTACTTAGAAAGATTTATAAGAAGCCAAGTGCTGTCAAGTCACTGAGATGTATAGATTGAAGCTTTCTTCCTCTCTTCCATCCCTTCCAACTTTACAGTATAAGTCTGTCTTCTTAATAGCACTTTGGTCTTAATAGAGTGTGTCTCTCAGGGTCCGGCATCAGCTGCATTGTTGGAGCATATCTTATGCTCATCTTTTCTGCACTGAGCTGCAGTTAAATAGGAGCAATTTATTTCTGCTGCTGTCAATATTACATTTCATGAACCTGAAACTCATTACATCTCTTTTTTCCAAATTACCTTCCTCAGTTTTGTAAGGACACTTCGTCAAAAGATCATTCTTCTAGATTTGTAAGGAACTGAAACTTTTTGTTACACTTCTGATTGGTATAATAGGATGCCATTAGCTAAAGATGGACAAGAGAGGAAAAGCTCACCTTTTGACTACAGAAACTGCCTTGACCATACTCAAACACACAGATAGTGGTTTTGGAGCTTCTAGCTCTTGATGGAAAAGAAAAAGAGAGCTCCTCATGTTAAGTAGTCTATAGTAGTAGATTATAAAGACTAGAATTATTTTTTCAAAAGGAATTTAAGAACTGTATCAAAGGGGCCGTTATGAATACTATTAAGGACAATGTCTTAGTGGACATTGTAATACGGAACCCAAATAAAATAGTTTACTTATTCTTCTATGTACATTGCAGTTGGACCCCTTACCACTTTATCTGTATGTTCCTCTAGAGCAGGAGTTGACAAACTATGGTCCACAGCCAATTTATGTACAACTTATGAGCTGAGAATTATTTTTTACATTTTAAATGGTTGAGAAAAAATCTAAAGAATGTCTCATAATATGTGAACATTATATGAAATTAAAATTCCAGTTTCTATAAATAGTTTTATTGGAAGATGACCACCAGTTTTTTCTAATCTATTAGGTTTGTGGCTGATTTCATGCTACAACAGCCGTGTTGAGTAGTTATGACAGAGATGGTTGAACCCACAAAGTCTAAAAAATATACACTGATTATTTACAAATAAAATTTGCCAATCTCTGTTTCAGAACATGGTGCTAGGTAACTGGACATATATATTAATTTTCTTCTTACCATTTTGCTATTTATATGAACCCATGTGAAATGGAGCTACAAAGTCAGGGCTGTCTCTCTGCTACATGGATTTGTATAAATGAATGAATTAAGGATGCAACAGTTTCATACGCTTACAGGCATGTAAGTCAGTATTCTGTCAGATACAACTCTTCTGTCCTTGTTTTATCCGAGTCATTCCTTGAGGTGGAGGATCCAAAGGTGATGGGGAGGGTCATTATTCATAGAAGACTATGGAAAAACTTGAAGTGTAGAGAAACTCCTACACAGAGGCTTAAGACACCTGGGATATAAGAATTTACCAACGAATGACTCTGCTACATGTAATCGAGTGAGGTATTTGAGCTTTTTACTGTTTGTCATCTGCATAGATGATGAAGGTCCACTTTAATTTGTGAGTTCCCATTCTGTATTTCCTGATCTATGAGAGGGAGGCCTAGTACATTATCTGGACATCTCTAATTACTGTGATTGAATTTATTGCCTAAATGACTTGTTATTACAGAAAAGTAGATATTTTGTCCGTTAAGGCACATTATTCCCCACTCTGTCACCAACACCTAGCACAAAGGAGATGCTTAATCATCAGTTTTGAATTAATAGAGAAATGAATGCATGAATTAAATAAACTAATCATTTTTACTAGATTCTATCTTTGTGCTTTGTCTTTTTATTTATAACTTTACCTTATACTTATGAACTGGGAATTAACATGCCCTTTTGTTATCCTTCTTTCAACCATGGCCTAGAGTCTCAGACAACCTTACATAGGTTTGGTTACCCATCACAGATCAATCAGTTCGTCTGGCACTAGACCCTTGGCAAAACTTCCACACCAGGCAAGTTGACTTCCAACAAGTGGAAGCTAAAAACCACAGGCGACTGAGAAGTAGACATAGAATACAAGGTTTGGGGGATTAATCCAACAACTATACAGCAGTCAGTAATACTTTTATACTTCTGAGATTTTTCCAGAACCAGTGTTCCAGGAGATGTCAAAATACTGATGAGTGTATATTGGTTTTGCAGGTTTTTGCACTTGGAAGCACCTGTAGCTCTAGTTTTTTCTAATTGCAGAGGCCTCCTTATTTCAAAACAGTAGCCAAACATACTTAGGGAGGCAGAATATAGTCTTTTGTCATTAAGAAGTCCATAATCCTGTTTGAAACTTAACAAAAGGAAAATACTTATAAATAGACTTTGCACTGAGAACGATGCCTTAGTAAAGGAGCTATTGTGAAGGAGCCTCTTTGATTACAAGTAAGTTTTTTGTCACTTATGTAGAGTCAGAGCCTTTAAATACCAGTTTTCCATGTTCTACATGAGGGGTAGAAAAAGCTATTAATACATGTTGATCTAAGAATCATGAATCATGTTGATCTAAGAATTACTGAATAATGAGAAATTAATAAAGATGCTTCTTAGCCAAGCAACTGTATCATCTCATGAATACAATGAAGTAAATACAAATATTTGCGAAAGACATTCTTTTTTAACCTATTTGCCCTATAGTTTGAGGTAATGGCTATGAGAAGATAACAGTTATTACAAGAATAGAATGGGAAAAAAGTTCGAAAGTTAAAAACTATAATAGTTTGTGTTCCAAGCTGAATATCATATTGTTGAATGCCAAAAATGATTAGTTGCTGATCTGAATAAATAGTTGACTATTATTTTTACTGTCATTGTGTACCTAACCATGTAAAGTTCAGTCATTATAAAATATGAAGAAAAACTTTTGGTGTCCCTATAACAATCCAAGTTTCTAAAATGCATTTGAGATAAAAAGGGAAAAATAGATGGTTATTTCTTTACTTTGGTTTTCTCTACTCATCTTGAAATAGCTACTCTATGTGCCCTCACGTATGTAAGAGCCAAGGATGAAAGTCAATCTATGTTAGGTTTCATTTAAAAGACTTGTATAGGAAACATTTTAACTTTTTCTCCATAGCATTTCTGTATAAGCAATCTTTCAGTGACTTTCTCTCTTGGCACATTGAAAGGTTCTGGTTCTTCACCTAACTCAAGTGTTTATGGCAAAGGTGGAGTGAACTAGTATGATAATAACTTTGATTTTGATGTTGTATTCATACCAGCCTAATTTATTGTTGATTATGAGTACATTGATACCATAGTGAATGATAAATAAAAGACCTTGGCAAAGAGCAGCAGCTGATAATAATGGCTAGTGTTTACTGGGAACTTCAATATACCAACAATAATTCGAAGTAATTTATAAGTTAAAATATTTATTTTCAAAGTAATCCTGTGGAATAGTTGCTCATCTTCTTTCACATTTACCGTTGTAGAGACTGAATGTTAGAGAACCTTCCAAAAGTGACAGAATTTGTAAACTCGGGCAGTCAGATATCAGAGCCTACATTACGCCTAATTCACTGCTTTATATATATATTTCTGAGCTTATATTTGTCACAAAATATTAATTTATTAGAGTTCAATTTCCACAGTTGCACTTTCCAAACTCTATTCCCTGGAATAAAAGTTTCATTCCGTCGTAGCTTATGCAGGATGCTCCTTGGCTGAATATGTTTGGGAAGTGATGGGTTAACTAATCAAACCGGTTTCTCTTAGGAGACCCTCTCAGGGCTTTTGCTGTGCTAATGCACAATGCAGTGCCCCAAGACTAGGAACTGTGTGGGGTTTTCCTCTCCCAATCATACTTTGAGAAAGACTTGATTTAATACTGACTTTAGTCTGAAGATCTGCACTGTCTAATAACATAGCCACTAACCAAATGTGGCTGCTTAAAGTAAAATTGATTAAATTAAATTACTTAGTTGTATTAGGCATGTTAAGTATTTAATAGCCACAGGAGGCTAATGGCTACTATGTTGGACAGTACAAATACTGAACACTTCCATCTTCTTAGGCATATTTTTGTCATCATTGCTGTTGACTTTTCTGCCTGCATTTCTGGCTTCGTAGGTTACTAAACTATACAGGCAGAAATTTGGGGCACCGAAGGTGATTCTTGAGATGAAAAACAATGCCTTTTGTCTTTTAGTTTTTCTGCTAAAAAGAATGTTTTGATTAAAATTAGCATTGCATTTATAAATCAATTCTTTATACTTATAGAAAATGAAAATTTATGGAAAATGAAAATTTATAGGACTTGGAATTCAGAATTTAAATATGTATAAACAGCAAAATAGAAGCAAACATGAAGAAGGGATAGATAAACTGATCCTGAGAGTAAAAAGCAGGATTCAGGGATTGCTCTTTCTGTGTGCTGGATACGTAAAACTCCCTGTATGATGCAACTGGCATAGTAATGCCTCATACTCTAGAGAAAGTTATGATACCTAGCTTGATAATAGTTGTTGATATAAAACATTCTCCCATCACAGTGAAGTTAATGGGGGGGGGTAAAATAATAAACCTAGAGTTACTTGATGCTTATCCACGAATTCTAAAAGCAATAATCTTTAGGGATCACGCAGGAGAGCTAAATAATGTAAAGGGGGAGAGGGAATAGAGGTAAGACCTGGATTGAAAGGATGGGTATAACACAAATGTGGACTTTTCGCCAAATCATTACTTCTGATGCTGGTTACCAGTGTGTAACATGTGAGTCCTAATTGCTCTAGAATAAATGGAAATCAAAATTCTACATTCATTAAATAGAGAAACTATTTTCAATTAGGGAACAAAGCATTTACCTATATTGCTAAACCTGGATAACTAGAAAGCAAGACATCACCATCATCTGGAGGTAGCTGCCCTGAGTTGCAAGTTTACCATCTCGGAGGTAGACCCAGTTTGGGAAGTTTAAGTGAATATCTGGAAACATCTATAATGTTTGTTGGTGCTAAATGTTATATTGAGATTTTAAAATTTATGAAGACCTACATTTCAGAGATGAAAGCAAGATGGTAGTCAGGTTGAGAGTAGAGACAGTGTCTTATTTTAAAATTAGTCTTCTGTGGGGTTCCCATCGTGGCTCAGTGGTTGACAAATCTGACTAGGAACCATTAGGTTGCGGGTTTGATCCCTGGCCTTGCTCAGTGGGTTAAAGATCTGGCATTGCCGTGAGCTGTGGTATAGGTCGCAGATGCGGCTTGGATCTCGCATTGCTGTGGCCATAGTGTAGGCCGGCGGCTACAGCTCTGATTGGACCCCTAGCCAGGGATCCTCCATATGCCACGAGTATGGACTAGAAATGGCAAAAGGCTAAAATTACTCTTCTGTGTATCAGAGTAATGCATAAATGCATTGTTTTATAATATACATATCTATAACTATACAAAATATATATTATATAAATATATGTATATTTTATTTTCCTGTAAAGGAAAATAGATATTTGATCTAGTCATCAACATTTCCAAGACCCTTCCCAAATTTGCAACTTCATTTGGTTGAACAATGTGCTTCCACTTATTCATCAATTTTAGATGTAAAATTGACTTCCTATTAGAAAAGATAGATAGTCCTCTTGTGTCAGTTGTTTAAATCAATAATCAACATTTACATTTTTACAACTGTGTAAATGTTTCTTGCTCAAATATATTATAGATTGCTTTTCTGTTTTGTTCTGTTTTCCTGGAATTATTGCTTTTTTTTCTTTGCTCAGTTTTCTTTATTATCACTTATTTTTACAAAGTTTTCCATCAAAATTGTAAATATTTGATACATATCCAAATATATGAAACTTCTACCCATTTTCCTCCCCATGTCTATTTCCTTGGAGATATTTCCCTGGAATTTTTCCTTCTTTCTGCTCCAGTCTGAACTGGATGTTCTCCAGTTGTCATTTGGGACTTCCCTGTTCTCTTCCCGTATTTGGAGCTCCCATATTCAATGTCTGGTAGTTAATTTTTCTTCTTGCTGCTATATGCCCTTACTTTGTACAAGCTGCACATGTTTCTGTAGTTTATAGAGAAAGGGAAGGTGTTTTATGTATATGATCTTCTAATCCATAAAAATCTATATTACCCCATTTCTTGAGATTTTTCTTTAGGTTTTTTGGTTGTTTTACAATTTTACTCTGTTCAGGTCTTGTACATTCTTTATCAGATTTATTGCTTTGTTTTTAATGATATATTTTAAATGGTAATCAAACTTCTGTCTAAATATTGCTTGTCAGTATTTAGAAATCCAATTGAATTTTAAAAATTGAATTCAGTAGTCTTTTAAAAATTATTATTAGTACTGATAATTCTTCAGATAGAGCTATGTGGGAGATTTAAAATAGAGTTTATATTGTCTGTGGATAGTAACAGTTTTATCTTTCTTTCCAATTATCTAAAATTGTTTTTCTTTATTCTTGCCATACTATATATACACCAGTTAAGTAGGTAACCAATTAGTAGGTAACCAGTCCTCTTAACTTTTAATTCTATACCTCACCAATCCACTAGTCTTTTAGTGTTTCCAAAATAAATTAACTGCCTTTTATAGTGGGGGTATGGAAAAATAGATAATATTGAATGAAACTGATGAGAACAGAGTGGAATATAATGTATAAAATGGGTAAATTAATGTTTATTACAATAAATTAAACTGGAATTCAGCTGTTTTTCATGTGTGTGTTCACTGCCCCGCCCAGTGCCTATGAATCAGATAATTATTTTGTTGATTAAATGACTCTCTAAAAATCTTGAAAAAGTTAAATTTCTTAATTTTGAATATTTTAAATAACGACATTAAGAATTAAAATCATGTATTTGCATAAGCACTTCTAATCACCCTACATAAATATTCTAAGGTTAATTTCAGATACTAAGATAGGACTATTTCACTGGGTGCATTATGAGTCTTTACTACCATAAACAAAGATTCATTGAGGATGTCTAAAGTTCTGAATTCTGTGAAAAAAATTAATGTAGGCAAATCATGGAAAATATTAATGTGAACAAATACTTGGAAGTTTTAATGTATCAAAAGTACATTCTATCAACAGTCAGACATATGAACCCTACCTGCTAGAGCTGTCAGAGGGACTGTATGCTTGGAGGGAGTAAAGACAGGAGTATAAAAATTGCAACTCTAGGGGTTCCTATCGTGGCTCAGTGGAAACAAATCTGACTAACATCCATGAGAACGTAGGTTTAATCCTCAGCTTTGCTCAGTGAGTTAAGGATCCGGTGCTACCATGAGCTGTGGTGTAGGTTGCATATGCAGCTTGAATCCCACTTTGCCCTGGCTGTGGTGTTGGCCAGCACCTACAGCTCAGATTCAACTCCTAGCCTGAGAACCTCCATATGCTGCACGTGCCACCCTTAAAAGACCAAAAAAAAAAAAAATGCGACTTTAATAGTGAGCAGGAGAGCATGACTGTTGCCTCAGAGTTGAAGAACAAAGTTCATTGAGGTTCCATGTTTTAGTTTATCTGCTATAAATTTTCTGAGGTTATTGATATCACTCTTTTAATGTAATTCTTTAGATGACATTGAAATAAGGATATTAAAATATGCTCAGTCCTGAAATAGGGTAACTTTCTTTCTAGTTTGAAATCTTAATCTAATCTGAAGCCACATATAGTTGAAACTGGGATAAAAGATTAGAATGGGAACATTAAATAGCCAATGTTTTCCAAGCTGGCCATTGTTGAGGCATTGCATTGAGATAGAAAGGATATGGGTTCTGAAATCAGGCTGACTTGAGTTCTAACAATGACTGAGTTCCTTAGAAGTTCTATTGTCTTAATCATTTTAGTTGTAGAATTAGAAAAATATCTATTTCAGAACAAGAAATAATTATTGAAAAATCAACTTAGCACATATTTAATACATAATTAAAAACTGGCATCTGTGATTTTAGACTGGTGCCTGCTTTTCACTTGAGTTTCCTCTCTTGCCACTCTGTGCACCCCTAACGTATTCTTCTGCCATACAGAATTCTAAAATTCCTTAAATATTCCAAGTATTTTTTCACCTGTGTGTAGCTTTCCCTTCCTGTTGCATATCACCTTGACTGGTTAATTCCTATTATTTCTTGATGTCTCCTTTTAGATACCACTTTGTCTAAGATCTGTCCCAAAACCTCAAGGTTAGGTTTCATGCCCCTTCCCTGTAAGTTCTCACAGAGCCCAGTCAACACTTAGAACACTGCATTTACTTGTCTTTCTTACTACCCTGTGTAAGAGGGTGGAGACTGTCCTTTTTTTTTTTTTTTTTTTTTTTTTTTTATCTTTTGACACTGCACCCTCAGCATATGGAGGTTCCCAGGCTAGGGGTTGAATTTGGAGTTGTAGCTGCTTTGCTGTGCCACAGCTACAGCAACACCAGATCCCAGCCGTATCTGCGATCTATACCACAGCTCATGGCAACGCCACATCCTTAACCCACTGAGCAAGCCCATGGATTGACGTTGCGTCCTCATGGATACTAGTCAGATTCGTTTCCTCTGAGCCAGGACAGGAACTCAGAGACTGTCTTTTTTAATGTTAAATCCTTAGTGCCTGTTACCAAGAGGAGACACTATAAAACTTGTTAAATAGATGAATGTTTACTGAACATTCATCCATAAACATGACATGACTCACAAGTAGGATATTGGTTTAATAGACATTTCAGAATTGGAAATATACATTATACAAGTAATAAACAGGGGTCATGGAATTAAAAATGTTATAGGTGCTACAAAGAAATATGACAGAGGAAGATACTGATAACAGGGAATCTTGGCTAAATTGGAATTGAACAATTGTCAGTCTGTGATGGCTAATCATATGTGTCAACTTGACTGGGCCAGAGTACTCAGATACTTGGTCAAATACTAGACTAGATGTTGCTAAATAAGATTAACATTTAAATCAGACTTGGGGAGTTCCCGTCGTGGCTCAGTGGTTAACGAATCTGACTAGGAACCATGAGGTTGTGGGTTTGATCCCTGGCCTTGCTCACTGGGTTAAGGATCTGGCTTTGCTGTGAGCTGTGGTGTACGTTGCAGACGCGGCTCAGATCCCACATTGCTGTGGCTGTGGCGTAGGCCGGCGGCTAGAGCTCTGATTAGACCCGTAGCCTGGGAACCTCCATATGCCGTGAGTGTGGCCCCAGAAAAGGCAAAAAGACAGAAAAAAAATAAATCAGACTTTGAGTAAAGCAAATTATCTTTCATATATGGGTTGGCCCCATTTAATCAGTTGAGACTTTTAAGAGAAAAATCCTGAGGTCTCCAAGAGAGAATTCTGCCTCCAAATTGCCTCTGAACTCAGTACTATAACAAAAACTCTTCCATGGGTCTCAAGCCTGCTGGTCTTCCTTGAAAAATTTTTTAAAATGATTTTTATTTTTTCCATTATAGTTGGTTTACAGTGTTCTCTCAGTTTATACTGTATAGCAAAATAACTCAGTCAGACATTTATACATTCTTTTTCTCATATTATCCTCCATCATAAATGACTAGATATAGTTCCCTGTGCTCTACAGAGGGATCTCATTGCTTGTCTACTCCAAACATGATAGTGTACATCTGTTGACCCCAGACTCCCAGTCCATCCCACTCCCTCCCTCTCCCCGTTGTCAACCAAAAGTTTGTTCTCCAAGTCCATGAGTTTCTTTGCTATGGAAAGATTCATTTGTGTCATATATTTGATTTAAGATATAGGTGATATCATAATGGTATTTGTATTTCTCTTTCTGACTGACTTTACTTTGTATGAGACTCTCTGGTTCCATCCATGTTGCTGCAAATGGCATTATCTTATTCCTTTTTTATGGCTGAGTAATATTCCATTGTGTATATATACCACATCTTCTTAATCCATTCATCCGTTGACGGACATTAGGTTGTTTCCATGTCTTGATTATTGTGAATATTGCTGCAGTGAACATATGGTGCATGTATCTCTTTCAGGAAAAGTTTTTTCCCAATATATGCCATGAGCTGTGGTTTAGATCACAGATATATATCAGATCCTGCATTGCTGTAGCTGCGGTGTAGGTCAGCAGCTACAGCTCTGATTCACCGTTTAGCGTGGAAACTTCCATATGCTGCGGGTGTGGCCCTAAAAAATGAATGAATGAATGAATAAATGAGTCGTATCTGTTCCCCTTTTGTCAAGAAACTATAATAATACAGCGTGACAAGAATTAATGAAGATTACTTTGTTTTTTTAATGGCTGAGTAGTATTCCATTGTGTATATATACCACATCTTCTTAATCCATTCATCTGCCAATGGACATTTAGGTTGTTTTCAAGTCTTGGCTACTGTGAATAGTGCTGCAGTGAACGTACGGGTGCATGTATCTTTTTCAAAGAAAGTTTCGTCTGGAAATATGCCTAAGAGTGGGATTGCTGGGTCATATGGTAGTTCTATATTTCGTTTCCTGAGGTACCTCCATACTGTTTTCTGTAGTGGTTGTACAAATTTACATTCCCACCAACAGTGTAGGAGGGTACCCTTTTCTCCACATCCTCTTCAGCATTTGTAATTTGTTGACTTGTTAATGATGGCCATTCTGACAGGTGTGAGGTGGTACCTCATTGTAGTTTTGATTTTCATTTCTCTAATAACCAGTGATAAGCATTTTTTCATGTGCTTGTTGGCCATCTGTATATCTTCTTTGGAGAAACATCTTTTCAGACCTTTTCATTTTCTCCATTGGGTTGCTGGCTCTTTTGCTGTTGAGTTGTATAAGTGGTTTGTATATTTTATTGATTAAGCCCTTGTCAGTTACATCGTTTGAAAATATTTTCTCCCATTCTGTAGGTTGTCTTTATTTTAATGGTTTACTTTGCTGTGCAAAAGCTTGTCGGTTTGATAAGGTCCCATTGGCTTATTTTTGCTTTTATTTCTGTTTCCTTGGGAGACAAATGTAAGACAAAACACCATCAAAATCCTAGAAGAAAACAGGCAAAACATTCTCTAATGTCAACCATACAAATGTTTTCTTAGGTCAGTCTCCCAATGCCTTGCAAAGTTTGGCCTTGACATTACGCCACTATTATGTGAGCCAATTCCTTAAAATAAAGCTTGCTTTAACTTTATACACAGTCTTTTGGTTCTGCGCTTCTGCACAACCTAATACATAGCCCTTAAGAGGCAACATTGAGGAAGTGTTGTTTGGTTTGAGCTTTGAAAGAAAAAGGATTAATAGGTGAAAGAGGAAAAGAAACACTTAGACTGTTTCCATGTCTGGGCTATTTTGAATAGTGTTGCAATTAATGTGGGGGTGCCAATATCTCTTCAAGACATTTTGTCTCCTATGCAGAGTTCCTGTTGTGGTGCAGTAGAAACAAATCTGACTAATAACCATGAGGATGCAGGTTCAATCCCTGGCCTTACTCAAGTGGGCCTGGGATCCTGCATTGTTGTGGCTGTGCTGTAGGCTGACAGCTGTACTTCCGACTCAACCCTTAGCTTGGGAACTTCCATATGCCATGGGTGTGGCCTTAAAAAAAAGCAAAACAAAACAAAGTCATTTTGTCTCCTTTGAATATATACACAGAAGTGGAATTGCTGAATCATATGGTAGTTCTACTTTTAATTTATTGAGGAACTTTCATAATGTTTTCTGTACCGATGTACCAGTTTGTATTTCCACCAACAGTGCGTATTCTTTTTTCTACACCCTCACCATCACTTAACATCTTGTCCTTATGATAATAGTCCTTCTGAAAAGTGTGAAGTGATATGTCATTGTGATTTTGATTTGAATTTTCCTTGTGATTAGAGATACTGAGCACATTTTCATGTACCTATTGGCCATTAGTATGGCTTCTTTGGAAAATGGTTTTTAGTCTGTTATTTAATTGCATCATTTGTTTTGCTTTTGAGTTGTATAGTTTCTTACATATTTTGGGTATTAACTCTGTGTCAGGTATATGGTTTCAAGTATTCTCTCCTGTTGCAAAGGTTCCAATTTCATTTTGGTATTACTTATTTTGCTGAGTTTTTTATTTTTTTATATTACAGTTGATTTATAATGCTGTGTTAGTTTCAGGTGTACAGCAAGGTGATTCAGTTATACATACACATATATCCATTCTTTTTCAGATTTTTTTCCCATATAGGTGATACAGAATATTGAGTAGAGTTCCTTATGCTATACAGTAGGTCCTTGTTGATTGTTATATAAGTAATAGTGCATATGTTAATCACTGACTTCTAATTTATCCCTCCACCTGTTTTTTTTCCATTTGGTAACCATAAGTTTGTTTTTGAAGTCTATAATTCTGTTTCTGTTTTGTAAATAAGTTAATTTGCATAGTTCATATTACCCATATACCATGTTTGTCATTCTCTGACTTTAATTAGTATGGTAATTTCTAGCTGCATCCACGTTGCTGCAAATGGCATTATTTCATTATTTTTTAACAGACATTTAAGTTGTTACCATGTCTTAGAATGTTGGCTGTTGTAAATAGTGCTGCTGTGAATATTGGGGTGGACAAATATTTTTGAATTATGGTTTTCTCTGGGTATATGCCCAGGAGTAGGATTTCTATATCATATAGTAGCTCTATTTTTAGTTTTTAAGGAACCTCCATACTGTTTTCCATTAATGGTTGTACCAATTTACATTCCACCAGAAGTGTATGATGGTTCCATTTCTCCACACCTCTTTATCATTTATAGATTGTAGACTTTCAATGATTGCTGTTCTGACTGGTGTGAGATGATGCCTCATTGTAGTTTTGATGTCCATTTCTCTAATAGTAATGTTGAGCATCTTTTTATGTGAATTTTTTTTTTTAATCTGTCATCTTTGGAGAAATATCTGTTTAGACATTCTGCCCAGTTTTGATTGGGTTATCTGTCTTTTGGTATAGAACTCATGAAATGTTTTCCTGTTTTGGAAATTAATCCCCTTATCGGTTACTTCATTTGCAAAGATTTTATCCCATTCTTTGGGTTGTCTTTTTGTTTTGTTTATGGTTTCCTTTGCTGTGCAAACACTTTTGTTTAATTATTGTTTATTTATGTTTCTATTTTCATTAATATAGGAGGTGATTCAGAAAAGATAGGGCTGTGATTTATGTCAAAGATATTTGGCCTGTGTTTTCCCCTAAGAATTTTTATAGTATCTGCCCTTACCTTTAGGTACTTAACCCATTTTTGAGTTTTCTTTTGCATATCCTGTTAGAGAATGTTTTGATTTCATCCTTTTGCATGTAGCTGTCCAGTTTGCCAGCACCACTTCTTGAAGAGACTATCTTTCCTCCGTTGCATATTTTTGCCTCTTTTGTCACAGATTAGTTGACCACAGGTATTTGGGTTTATTTCTGCGATTTACATTGATCTATATTTATGGTTGGTGCTGGGTTTTTTTTTTCTGTTTTTGGGCTAATGCTGTACTATTTTGATGACTGTAGCTTTGTAGTATAGTCTGAGGTCAAGAAGGCCAAATACTCCAATTCCATTTTTCTTTTTCAAGATTGCTTTGGATATGCAGGAGCTTTTGATTTGCCTTACAAATTAAAATTTTTTTTGTTCTAGTTTGTTCGATGAAGATTGCCATTGGTAATACGATAGGGATTGCACTGAATCAGTAGATTGCCTTGTGTAGTATAGTGATTTTGACAATATTGATTCTTCCAACTCAAGAGCATGTTATCTTTGCATCTTTTTTGTGTCATCAGTTTCTTTCATCAGCATCTTAGAGTTTTCAGAATACTGACAAGGTCTTTGTGACAAGGTCTTTTGTCTCCTTTGTCTGCATTGCTTTTTTCCTAGGTATATTGATGTCATGGTAAATTGAAATTGTTTCCTTGGTTTCTCCTTCTGGTTTTTCACTGTTAGTGTATAGAAATGCAAGTGGTTTCTCTGTATTAATTTTGTATTCTGCAACTTTTCCAAATTCTTTTAGCCCTAGTAGTTTTCTGATAGCATCTTTAGGATTTTCTATGTATGATATCATGTTGTATGGAAACACTGATGGTTCTACTTTTTCCTTTCCAGTTGGGGTTCCTTTTATTTCTTTTTACTCTTTTATACCCATGGCTAGGACATCTAGAACTATGTTGATTAAAAGTGGCATGAATGTGCATCCTTGTTTTGTTCCAGATCGTAGAGGAGATGCTTTCAGGTTTTCACTCTTGAGAGTGATGTCTGTTTGTCACATAATGGCCTTTATTACGTTGAGGTAGGTTTCCTGTATGCACACTTTTTGGAGAGTTTTTATCTTAAATGGGCATTGAATTTTTTCAAGCTTTTTCTGTATCTATTGACTTGAACATAAGGTTTTTATTCTTCAGTTTGTTTAGTGGTATATCACACTGATTTGTGGATGCTGAAAAATCTTAAAATCCCTGGGATGAATCTCATTTAATCCTGGTGTATGTTCCTTTTAATGTACTGTTGGATTTGGTTTGCTAGTATTTTGTTGAGGATTTTTGCATTTATGTTCATCAGTGGTATTGGCCTGTAATTTTCTTTTTTTTGTGATACATTTGTCTGATTTTGATATTGGGGTGATGGTGACCTTATAGAATGAGTTTGGGAGTGTTCCTTCATCTGCAGATTTTTTGAAGAATTTCAAAAGAATAGGTGTTAACTGTTGTCTAAAAATTTGATTGAATTTGCCTGTGAAGCCATCTGTTCATGGATTTTTTGGGGAATTTTTAAATCACAGATTGAAAATCAGTCCTTGGAAATGATCTGTTCATATTTTCTATTTCTTCCTCATTCAGTTTTAGAAGATTCTACCTTACTAAGAATGTAGGCATTTCTTTTAGGTTGTTCATTTTATTGGCATATAGTTGCTTATAGTATTCTCTTATGATCCTTTGTATATCTGTGGTGTCAGTTGTAACTTCGTTTTTTTCCCCCCATCTCTAATTTTATAGATTTCAGCCCTCTCTCTCTTTTGATGAGTCTGACTAACAGATTATCAATTTAGATGATCTTTTCAAAGAATCGGCTTTTGTTTTTACTATCTTTTCTACTGTTTTCTTCATCTTTATTTCATTTATTTCTGCTCTGATCTTGATGATTTCATCAACTAATTTGGGGTTTTGTTTGTCCTTCTTTCTCTAGTTGCTTCACATGTTAACTGAGTTGTTTGAGATTTTCCTTGTTTCCCAGGGTAAGATTATATTGGTACAAACTTCCCTCGTACACCTGCTTTTACAGTATTCCATAGATTTTGGATCATCATTGTTTTCACTTTCCTTTGGTTACTGTTTGACTTCATCTTTGGTTTCTTCAGGAATACATTGGTTGTTTACTAACATTGTTTAGCTTCCACAACATTGGGGTTTTTACAGTTTTTTTTTACTTGTAGTTTTCTAACATCATAGCATTGTGGTTGGAAAAGATGCTTAATAAGGTTTTCTTAAATTTACTAAGGCTTTCTGTGTGGCCTAGCAAATGATCTCTCCTGGAGAATATTCCATGCATTTGAACTTGGGAAGAATGTGTGTTCTGTTGCTTTCAAATGGAATTTTCTATAAATATCAATTAAGTCCATCTGGCCTAATGTATCATTTAAGGCCTGTGTTTCCTTATTTTCTGTAAATGCTGTGTCCAATGATATAATTGAGGAGTTAAAATTATCCACTATTATGGTGTTACTGTCAATTTTTCCTTTTATAGAGATGCTCCTATATTGAGTGCATATATATTTACAATTGTGATATCTTTTGATATTGATTCCTTGTTCATATATTTTGTATCCTCTTTTTCCTTTGTAACAGTTTTTATTTTTATCATCTCTTTTGTATGATGAGTATTAATACTTCAACTTTTTTTCGATTTACATTTACATGGAATACTTTTTTCCATACCCTCACTTTCAGTTTGTATGTGTCCCTAGATTTGGAGTCTCCTATAGACAGCTTATAAATAGATCTTGTTTTTGTACCCATTCAGCCAGTTGATGTCTTTTTGTTGGAGCATTTAATCCATTTACATTTAAGGTAATTTATTTATATGTATGTTCTTATTGTCATTTTGTTAATTGTTTTGGATTTGTTGTTCTTGATATTTTTTCTTTCTTCCACTTTTGTTCTATTGTGGTTTGATGACTATCCTTAATGTTTTCTGGATTTGTTTTTGTGTGTGTGTGTGTGTGTGTGTGTGTATTTATTGTAGATTTGTGGTTACCATGAAGCTTTGGTTCAGAAGTCTATATACGTACAAGATTTGTTTTAAAATGGTGATTTCTTAATTTCAAATGCATTTTAAATATCCTGCATTTGTACTCTCCTCCTCAAGATTACTGTTTTGATGTCATATTTATGTATGTATAGTTTATTACCTTTATGCTTGCATTTACTGGTTAGCTTTCCAATTCATAATATTCTTGCTTCTAGTTGTGACCTTTTCTTTTCTGCCTAGAATATTCCTTTAGCGTTTTTGTTATAAAGCTGGTTTGATGGTGCTGAATTCTCTTACCTTTTGCTTGTTGGTAAGCTTTTGCTTTCTCTTTTGAATTTTTTCCCCCTCCTCTGTTGAAATTGAATGAGGGCCTTGCTAGGTAGAGTATTCTTAGTTGTAGGTGTTTCCCTTTTATATTTTTAATACATTCTGCCACTCTTTTCTGGCCTGTGGAGTTTCTGCTGAAAAAATTCTCTCATAATCTTATAGGGGTTCCCTTGTATGTTATTGGCTATTTTCCCTTGTTGCCTTTAATATTTTCTCTTCATTTTTAATTTTGGTCAGTTTAACATGTGTCTTGGCATGTTCCTCCTTGGGATTATCTTGTATGGAACTCAATATGCTCCATAGACTTGAGTGAGTGTTTTCTTTCCCATATTAGGGAAATTTTCAGCTATTAATCTCTTCACATATTTTCTCAGCCCCTTTTTCTTTCTCTTAACTTTCTGGGACTCCTATAATGTCAATGTTGGTAGGTTTAATGTTGCTGCAGTGCTTAGACTCTCCTAGTTTCTTTTCATTCTTTTTTCTTCATTCTGTTCCATAGTAATGCTTTCCACCAGTCTGTCTTACAGCCCACTTACTTGTTCTTTTGCCTCATTTGTTCTGCTTCTATTTCTTCTAGGTTATTTTTCACTTCAGCTATTTTATTATTCATCTCCATTTGTTCTTTAATGCTTCTAGCTCTTTTTTAAAACATTTCTTGTATCTTGGTCTGTGCCTCCACTTTTTCGCCTGATACCTGGATTTTTTTTTTTTTTTAATGGCTGTGCTTGTGATGTATGAAAGTTCCCAGGCTAGGGGGCAAATTGGTACTGCAGCTGCCAGCCTGCATCCTGAAGCCCACAGCTGCAACAATGTGGGATCTTAGCTCTGTTTGCAACCTGTGCTGCAACTCAGAGCAGCAGCAGATCCTTAACACACTGAGTGAGGCCAGAGATAGAACCTGCAGACTCATGGATATTAGTCAGGTTCATATCTCACTAAGGCACAGCAGGAACTCCTGGGATCCTTTACTATCATTACTCTGAATTCTTTTTCAGATAGAAAGCCTACATCCACTTGACTTGGTGGTGGTTCTGGGGTTTTATCTTATTCCTTTGTCTGGAATGTATTTCAGTGCCGTCTCATTTTGTCTAAATTTCTGTATTTTTGTTCTCTGTTTCCCAGGCTGCAGGGTTGTACTATTTCTTGCTTCTGGTGTCTGCCCTCCAGTGGGTGAAGTTTGTTCAGAAGCTTGTGCAAGCTTTCTGGTAGGAGGAACTAGTGCCCGCCCACTGGTGCGTGGAGCTAAGTCTTGTCTCTTTGGTGGGAAGGGCTGTGTCAAATGGTGTATTTAATGGTGGCTGTGGGCTCAGGGCAACTTTTGGCAGCCTGTCTGCTCTTGTCTGGGGCTGTGTTTTCACCCTCTTGGTTGTCTGGCCTGAGATGCAGCAGCATTAGAGCCTACTGGGTGTTGGGTCAAACCAGGTTTTAATACCAAAATGGCAACCTTCAGAAGAGCTCATGCTCATTAGTGTTCTCTGAAGCCTCTGCCACCAGTGACCTTGTCCCTGCAGTAATCCACAAATGACCCCTGCCTCCCCAAGAGACCCTCCAAGACCTCCAGGTTGGTCTGGCTCTGGCCCCTATGAAGGCTCTCTTTTGCCCTGGGTCTCAGTACACATAAGTCATTACGTGCACCCTCTGAGAGTATATTCTCTGTTTTCTCTAGTCCTTTGGAGATTCTACACTCAATCCCAGCTGACACTCAGAGCAGGTTGCTCTTGGTATTCCTCCTCCTGATGCCAGATCACCCCAGGCTGGGGAACCTGATATGGGGCTCAGAACTCTCATTCCTCTTGCTGAACCTCTGTGATACAATTATTTTCCAGCTTGTGAGTTGCCAACCTGGCAGGTATGGCATTTGATTACCTTGTGAAAGCACCCCTCCATTATCTTGCTGTTGCTTCTTTGTCTTTGGGTATAGAATCTTTTTTTTTTCCAGTAAGTTACAGTCTTCTCTGTCAATAGTTATTCAGCAATTAGTTTTGATTTTGGTATTTTCCTGGGAAATATGCTCAAATCCTTCTACTCTGCCAACTTGTCTCCTTCCCCAGTTCGAATCTTTTTAGTTTGATATAGCTCCCCTTGATTTTGCTTTCATTGCTTGTGCTTTTGTTGTTAATACACAAAAATATCACTAAGACGATGTTGAGGAGCTTTTTCCCCTGTGTTCTCTTTGAGGAATTTTAGTTGCAGGTTTTACATTTGAATCTTTAATCCATTTCAAGTTAATTTCTCTGAATGGTGTAAGATAGGGGTCTGATTTCATTCCTTTTCAAGTTGTAGATATCCAGTTTGCCCAGTCTCACTTGTTGAAGAGACCATCCTTTCCCCATCTGATAGTCTTCTCTGACTTGTCAGAGGGAGATTGAACATAGATACATGGGTTTATTTTGGGGCTCATTTTTTTCCATCTGTCTCTGTGTCTGTTTTTATGCCAGTACCATACTGTATGGATTATTATAGCTTTGTAGTTAAGTTTGACATAAGGAAGTGTGATGCCTCCAGCTTGTTCTTTTAATTTTTTTGTGGTTTTATATGAATTTCAGGATATTTTTTCTCCTTCTATGACAAATGACACTGACGTTTTTATAGAGATTGAATTGAATATTATAGATTGGGTGGTGTGGATGTTTTAACAATATTAATGACAGATCTATGAACATGGGATATGATTTCATTTGTGTCTTAAGTTTCTTTCAGCAGTATCTTATAGTTTTCACACTGATCTTTAACTGATCCTTGGTTAAATTAATTTCTACATATTTTATTGCTTTAATGCTGTTATAAATGGAATTGTTTTTTTCCAGATAGTTTATTGCATGTATAGAAATGCAATTGCTTTTTGTATATTGATTTTTGTATCCCACAACTTTAACAATTTGATTATTTCTAACAGTTGATTTTTGATCTTCACTGTTTTCATCTGCAAGCAGACACAATTTTCCTTCTTCTTTTACTATTTGGATGTCTTTTCTTTTTCCTGCCTAATACTTTTGATAGGATTTCCAATAATATGTTGAATAGAAGTGGTTGGGATGGATGCACTTCTCTTATTCCTAATCTTAGAGAACCAATTGGTTATTGCTCTTGGAGAATCAATTTGATCATCCATTGAAAATAATTAGCTATGACTTGTCATATGTTAACTTTATTATGTTGATTTGTATTTATTCTATATCTAATTGTCTAAGTTTTTATCATGAAAGACTATTGAAATTTGTTAAATGCTTTTTCTTCATCTATTGGGATGTTTCTGTGATTTTGATCTTTCTGTTAATGTGGTGTATCACATTTGTTGATTTACATATGTTATGTTCTTACATTCCAGGCATAAATCCTCCTCGGTCATGATGTATGATGTTTTTAATGTGCTGTTGAATTCAGTTTGCTAGTATTTTAATTAGAATTTTCCTCTCTATATTCCTGGTGGATATTGGCCTATAATTTTCTTTTATTAAACTGTTTTATTTGACTTTGGTATTAGGGTAATGTTGGCCTGGTGAAATAAGTTTGGGAGCATTCCCTCTTTTTTTCTTTTTGAGAGAGTTTGAGAAGGTTTGCTGTTAATTTTTCTTTAAATATTTAGTGGAATTTACCAGTGAACCATATTGTCCTGGGCATTTCTTGGTTGGGACATTTTTGATTTCTGATTCAATCTCCTTACTCATTAATGATCTGTTCATATTTTCTATTTCCTCATGATTAAATGTTAGTAGAACTTCACCATTTTTTCTAGGCTATATAATTTGTTGGCATACAATTACTTACAGTAGTCTTTTATGACTCTGTCCTTTGTATTTTTGTGATATCACTTATAATTTCAATTGAATCTGCTCTTTTTTCTTGGTAAGTCTAGCTGAAAGTTTCTCAATTTTGCTTCTCTTATCAAAAAATCACCTTATTTTTATTGTGTTTTCTTTTTTCTGGTCTCTTTCATTTATTTTTATTCTAACCTTTATTATTCCTTCTTTTAACTTTGTGGTTAATTTGTTCTTCTTTCTCTAATTTTTTGAAGTGTAAAGTTAGGTTTTTTGCATGAGAAATTCCACTTTTATTTTGCATTTTGGAGCTAAAATGTCCATAAATGTTCAGAAGGTGCAAAAGGGTGCAGTTGTTAGTGTTGGGGAGTGCATTAATGAAATTGAAAGTAGGCTCACCCTTATAGATACTCCACTTTTTAGGATGGAAAATCGTAGTTTTTCATTATAATTACTGTTTTATTAAAAACCAAGATTCTAAGGAATATTGGAGTGCAAGCTGAAATACTGCTTTCTTGTCATTATCCCTTTAATACTTATTTTAAATTATGGAAGCAGAATATAAATTATTGAGCAACTACTCAGTATTTAATATGGTTTATTTCATTTAATTCTTATAAACAGCTTTGTGAAGTGGACATTAAACATTTCATAAAGTTTTTTTTTGTCTTTTTGTCCTTTTTAGGGCAACACCGGCAGCATATGCAGGTTCCAGGGCTAGGGGTCTAACTGGAGCAGTAGCTGCCAGCCTGCGCCAGAGACACAGCAACGCCAGATCCGAGCCGTGTCTGTAACATGCACCACAGCTTATGGCAATGCCAGATCGTTAACCCACTGAGCAATGCCGGGGATCGAACCTGCAACCTTATGGATCCTAGTCAGAATCATTTCTGCTGTGCCATGATGGGAACTCCCTCATTTCATAAAATTAAAGATTTTCAGGAAGGAAAAATAATTTTTTTGGAGGATAGATACAAAGGAGAGGGACTTGAATTCAAATTCATTCTGTTCACTGCCCACTCCCTACCCCTAAACCTGTTTACTTTCCAATACATTCATTTGAGGTTAAATAAAATAAGGGTAACACCTAGCCCAGAAATACTCCATTGCCAATGCTCTAATCCAGAGGAATACTAAACATATATGTGTATATGTGTGTATGTGTATTTGTATATGTGTGTATATTATATATATATATGTATATATATATATACACACATATATATATTCTGACAAATTGAAAATAATGAATACACTTCTAATACGAACAGTTCTTGAGAAATTCAGCTTCACCTTAATGATCTTTCTCATTTTCCTCTTATCTGGGGCCACCAACTAGTTTGTTGATTCTGAAGCTCTTGTTCCCTAAATAATCATGTTCTCATGTTCTCAAGTAAGTATAAGCATTATAAGTGATTAATGTTGCAGTTATCAGTAGTCTTTATCTTCCTCTTTTATCCTTTTTTTTCTAAGTTATTTTGTTGCTCTATATGTTTAAGAAGAGGATATATTAGGTAAATTAGGATATGCCTGATGTCCATTGTACTGTTGGTTAATTGTGACATCTTTAAAAGTTGTGTTTGGAACCACTGGTACAGGTTCACTGAAAAGAACAAGGGTCTCCAAAACTTGGGCTTTCAACAGCTGGCCCACTGCTGCTAGGAGAATAAAAGAACTACTTGAGAGCTTTCTGTTCTCAGAGTATTGCTGTAGCCCCAGTAAGATGCTTATTTATTTATTTATTTATTTATTTATTTATTTATTGGCCGCAGGTGAGGTATATGGAAGTTCCTAGGCCAGGAGTTGCATTGGAGCTGCAGCTGCTGGTCTACACTACAGCCACAGCAATGCCAGATCTCAGCAGCATCTGGATCTATACCACAGCTTGGGGCAACACCAGATCCTTAACCCACTGAGCAGGGCCAGGGATCGAACCTGCATCCCTGTGGATTGGGTTCATTTCTGCTGAGCCACAATGGGGGCTCTGCTAACATTGGAACTCAGTTATCAGATAACTTATAAGTTAAAGTGTACAAGTCTCATCAGAAGTACTGACAATGACCAAAACATCACATAGGAATAAAATCATGTGAATTCAGGGCTGCTCATCAGTATTTTTCAAGGTCCTGAGAATTGACTTACTTCGGTATAGACTGGTTGTTCTGGAGTCCCTCATATTTAATATTATTCATTGATCCTTTATTTATTATCTAATTCCAGGTTGCACTGGAGAAAAAACTCATTGATTAGGATGCATACTCACAGGTATTGAGTAAATGTGAAATTAGATCACCAAAGACATGAGTAAATTGTTAGGAAAGTTTCCCAGAGTTAAAAACTTAAATCCTTAAGAAGTACAGAATTTATTACTTCAATCCTGAGACTACTCCTAGATTTCAGTCTATTGCTGTATACCCCCACATCACCAATAACATCTTGTGTGTGTCATAACCTTGTATCTAACTTTATTTAAAGCCAGTATTATTAGGTCACAGAGAGGAAACATACAAGGAACAATTGGAATAGAACTCACTATTGTAAATTGTTGCCATTTTTTTTTTTAATTTCCCTTTGTACTGCACACCCAAGGGCTTCAGAAATTAGCAACATGAGTTTAGTGGTAGATTTTTCTTGTCAAAGATATTCACCATAAAACTACATAAAATTACTGAACTCTTGTTTTCTTACAATATTTCCTTTCTTCATTGAAAAATAGAGAAGCTGCTAGTATTGATTAAGTGTATTATAGAACAAACAATTACTGAGCAGCAGTTTTTAAAATTAAACAATAGGGGTGAGGGTGGGGCTTTGACTAAACCTCTTGAAGTAATAAATCAGATACAGTGTTCAGACAGAGCAGGAATGATTTTTGTTTTTCTTGGTCTGCCAATCTTTGGTATTAGATATAAGATGCTAAACCCACAGAAGATTAGTGAATTGCAAATTTAAAATTATAGTAATTATTTGCCACATGAAAAGCATTTTAAAAAATGTATTTTTGTTGGAATAGCATTGCTTCCAAAAATGAAAAAAAATTGAAAGAGCTAGCTATCCCTTAATTTTAAGCAGTGTCATCTCAAGCAAAAATAGTTCAATGATTTTGTTCTTTTTAATTCCCTAAGCCTAGGGTAAATGATTGATAATGTTTGCTTTACAGTTACAGCAGTAAAATCTTATCATGAAATGATCTCTTCATTTGTTATGATAGATTACTTAGAATAAAATCATATTTAGGCAATGTCCAATATTTACCAGCATTTCCAGATATATCTAAATTACAACAAACAGGAGGCATCTCTAGCTGCAAGTTGTTTTATTTCCATGATAGAAATTTATTTTCCTATTTTCATAGCCCTTGCACAAATTAGTAAGAATAAATACTTCTAGTAGTGATGTCATCATAAATTTATGTGTATTATTTTGAATAAACCCAACCAATCTAAGGGAAGCAGATATGAAATAGACTTTTGATGTAGGAATGTCATAATAGCTTTATTAATTTAGCCAAATATATGCACTTATATGGGCATATATATTATATATTAATGCTGACAGTTGAAAGATTTTGAAACCCTATTTATCTTATGGGCCTAGAGTACTGTGGTTTATTTAAATTTTAAAAGTAGCTTTATGAATCAAAACCAAATAAAATAGAATCTTATTTGGAGGATTTTTGTCTGGATTTTGGAATTCATTTACTCTAGTGTATATTTTGGAAAATTTGGACTGTACTAAGCTAACATAAATTAATAACAACTTAAATTTAAATATTTTGTGTTCTATTGTAAGTCATTTTCAAAGATTTACAATGTATAAAATAAGATTTTTGGAGATTGAGCTTCTTTGAAAGTTGCTTAAAGTGATTTTTGAAAACCTTTGTAAAGCTGTAGTTGGTTTATTATAAAATAAGAGGTTTTCAGGGATTTTATTTCTGGTATTCATATCCTACATACAAATTTTTGGTAATGGGGCTTTGTTTTATTTTAAAAGATAGTAGTTTTGACACCTTACCAAAGCCAGTAGCATTGACCTCTTGAGTCCTTGGTACAATAAAGTAGCTTTAGATCTAATTTATATCAGATACTGATTTATAATTACAGAGAACATCACTTTGTAATACTTTATGAATGGAATATAAAATTTTTTTTCCATAAAAAAAAAGGTATACAGCTAAAGAGAGGACCATAAACAAGAACTGAGAGGACATTAAAAACAGTTGTGATCATGAGGTTAAACCCCTCAATCAATCTTGGTTCCAGTCCAGACTGATGGGTGACAGAAGAGCGTTATTATTACTCTGCAGTTGTACTTTGCATCTGAGAATCCCTCTCAATACCTCCATACTGTGAACTGTTTAGTATGATTTATATGCCAGCCAAAGGTAGGAGATGCAGAGAGAGCTCCTACACATAAGTGTCAGAGCATTTATTTTGACATACACATTTTTATTTTTCCTTTCTTGGAGCTAATTTCTTTTTAGAAAGGTGTCACCAAGCGTAGAATAAGAAGTAGAAGAGGAAAAAAAAAACATGTAGACAGAGCAAATATGCATAAGCAAATCGAATTAATTAGCAGAAAAACCAAACTTTATCCCTTGCTCTAGGATTTACTATGACTTTGAGAGTACATAATCTCTGTGAGAATAATTTGGAAAATAAAAGACTGGCATTCTAGTTTGAATGTATAAAAAAGATTAAGTGTTCTGAACACAATAATAATAAACTCAGGAAAATAATGAAATTCACTCTGATGCTAATATGAGAGCACCAGGGGGCTCTAGGAAAAAATACAGCAATAAAATAGACTTTCCACATTAATTATGCCATTTGACAAACTGAACATTGAGTTGCTTATGTCCAACAGCCCTTATATAGGCGATATCACAGGCATAGTCTGAGATGTTAAAATGCTGGAAATCTATCTTCCCAGGAGGATATTTGCCAATTAGTTTGAGACTAAAGAATCCTGCCAGGCATGAGGCTGCCCAGCAAGGTAGAGGATCAGAAACAGGAAAAAAAGAAATATTTCATAAGAGAGAGTTAAAAAATCAGCTACTCAGCTGGCAGCACAAAATGATGCTTGAAAGCAACTTTAGCATTTGGAGGCTTTCACAGTGAATTGCATTATAATTTTAGAGGTCTGTTTGCTATATTTCTGGCATTAGAAAATTGTGTAAAGATTATATTATGTGTGTGTTTATTATGGTAGCCTGGACTTAATGAAGAAACTTACCAGTGGCTTTATTTTTATTGCAGAGTAATAGATGGGAACATGATTGTTCAATTTCATAACTTTAAAATCTGGAATATATTTTTGAATGTTTATGCATCCATATTAGTTGGCTGGGTTAATCTTTATTTTCTGTCTGTATTTGGAGATGAAGCATCAAGATAGGTGGGGAAAAATCTTTACCCAATAAACACAAAACCCAAAATATAAATGTAACCTTCAAATAATTGAGCAGCTCTAACACGTGAAAAGACTTGGGGTGTAAACATTACTTGTAAGCCTAAATTAGATACACATCTTCTGAAAAAAAAAAAGGATATATTTTCTGTTCATTCTTTTTTCATTCTTATCTAAACTCTTTAGCTATAATTCTTGCCCAAAATATTATAAGCGCATGGTTGTTTGGTAAAGATGACAATCTAGCTGCCCTTTGAGAACTTGCAAGAGCTTGCTTGTTTTTATTGAGGCATTATGCGTTTTCAGTTTGTGTATCATGATATAATTAAAATTATTAGTGGCAGGAGGAGTAACTGAAAGACAAAGGTGGGAGAATTTAGGAATCATGAATTCACTCTGCCGTGGTAAATGAACTGAATTATTACTGATACTTTTCATGATTTTCTTAGTAAAATTCTTTACTCCCTTGGCTTAGGTGGTACTACATTCTTGTCTTTGTTTCTTTTTGGGGTAAAAAGCAGGTTAGATCTTCAGTGTATTCTAAAATATCCAGGATACTCCTGAATATCTTGTAAATACGTAAATAATAGCTATTGGGTGATTTGAAAACTGTGGAGAGGTGGCCAGTAACTTGGGACCTAGACTAACACTGATCAATCAAGAAATCACTACCTCTAGAAAGACATTTTTCCTAGTATAGAGGTCGACTTTATGAAGCAAAAGTCCAGAACATACACGTGTTTGAGTGTGTACCAGTCAGGGTCCAAGCAGAGAAGTAAAATCAGTAGGAGATATATATTAACAATTTATTTCAAATAAGTGCCTAATAGAATTATGAGTGCTGGCTAGGCAAGTCCAAAATCCATAGAGCAGACTGTCAGGAAGGGGAGGCTGGAACACTTGGGCATGGCTCCATAATATTTGGAGCCTTAGTTGGGAAAAATAGAATGTCTGGAGGTGATTTGAACAACTGGGAGCTGGAAACATATGGAGGCTTGGCACAATGTATGAGATAGCTCAAAAGATGGCCTCAGTTGGGACTGTGACACATTACCTCTCCATGGCTTTGACTTCCGTACAGGATGACGGCCACAAAACAGTTGAGTTCCTTGTATAATGGCTTGGAGCTCCAATTAGTGATCAAGGCAGAAGTTGGCGTCACTTTTTATGATATATTCCCAGAAGTTACAAACTACTATTTCAGCTACATCTACTGGTCAAGAGTCAAAAGCCTACCGAGATTGAAGGGGAAGGGGCTTATAACACAAATTGTAATGGTTTAAAGAATCAGTTTTCATTTTTATGATATATTCCAAATCAATTTTTATATATAGGCTAAAGTATTGGTTGAGGTACATTTTTCTTTTGGGGGGGGTCATCCAAATTTTCTAACTCCATTTGTTGAATAGGTGATCATTTCCTACAGTATTAAATACATATGTATAATCTTTATATAATATGAAATATATATTGAGCATAAAATATACATGCATATACCCATAGTATCCTTCATGAATTAAGTAGAAAAAAACAAGGAATGTTTAAGATTGTTGCTACCTCATATTACATATCAGAAAAGATAAAGGAAATGTAGGATCAAAATGTGATGTGTTTCCTCTAAGAATGACATATTTTCTGATAAGCTTCTACATATTCTTTTGGTCTGGAAGACTGAGTACATATGCAAAGCTGTGGCCACACTCAGGAAGCCACTATTTGTTCCAGACTGAGAGTTCAACTTGGTGTACCAGAAAGTAAAAGCTAGAGTGGACTCGTAAACTGTTGAAATTTGGAAAGCATTTCTCAGTCCATACACAGATTAATTAGCAAAGGGTTAAAACTTAACTGCCTCAGAATTTAAGCGTATCCTCCTACCAATTATTGGCTAACTACGAAGCTATGTTGATCCAGGCGTAACTCTTGAGAAATCATGTGTATAAATAAAAATACTCTTTCACCACAAAAGAGGCAGACATTACTGTATTAGTCTTGACAAGTAAATGAACAAATAAAATACAAACAAAAAACAAAATAGCAACAAACGAGGGCAGAATCCACATTTGCCACAATGTAGTATCTAGTATGTCAATATAAATGATACATGAAAAGAAATAGGAAAGTTTAAGCCATACACAGGAAACAAACAGGGAAACTATGTTTATAGAATTTTAAGAAAGTGTGGTAATGACTTGGGTGAATGATATCAATAAAGAAATCTGAATCATAATAAACAACTAAATGGAAATTCTGGAATTGAAAGATAAAGTTACTGAAATGAAAGAAATTCAGAGAGGCCCAAGAACAGATTTGATCAGAGAGAAATCTGAAAATCTGAAAATAGGTCAATAGAAGAGAAAGGTAAAATGGGAAAATGAGAATGAATAGGCCTCAGAAACATGTAGTACATCAAGATTGCCAACTACTTATAAGAGCTACTTCAGAAGGTGAGAGAAATGTGCAGAAAATTAGCTGACAGTTTCTCAAATTTGAGAAAAATATGTTTAATTTACACATCCAAAAAGCTCAATGAAATCCAAGTAGGAACACACAATGAGAACGACACCTAAACAGATAATCAAACCGTTGAATGCCAAAGACAAGGAGAAAATCTTGAAAGCAACAAGAGAAAAATCAAGTATCACATGTAGAAAAAAAACACAGAAACAATTAATTTGTCATGATAAACAAAGGATTTCAGAAGAAGGTGATAGTACTTTATGTGAGGTCCTGAAATTGTATATATTTAGAAAAACTACCATTCAAAAATTAAGGCTAAAGAGTTCCTGTCATGGCTCAGTGGTTAACGCACGCAACTAGTATCCATGATGATGTGGGTTCAATCCGTGGCCTCGCTCAGTGGGCTAAGGATCTGGTATTGCCCTAAACTAGGGTGTGGGTGTAGGTTGTAGATGTGGCTCAGATCGCTTGATGCTGTGACTGTGGTGTAGGCCAGCAGCTATAGCTCTGATTCGACTCCTAGCCTGGGAACCTCTGTATGCCATGGGTGCGGCCTTAAATAAAAAAAAAAAAAAATTAAGGTTGATAAAAGATATTCTGAGATAACCAAAAACTGAAGATTAGCTGTTAGTAAGACTACTGATAGAAATACTCAAGGAAATCCTTCAGCCTTAAAATGATACCAGGATGATTCCAGTTTACACCGAAAAATATATAATACTGATAAAAGTAATTATGTAGGTACATATAATCCACTGTGAATATATTTTTATGTTTTAACTGATTCAGAAAAAGTTATGGAAAACAATATTTGTGAAATAGTATTGGGTTCATAACCTGTAAAGATACATTAACACAAAAGAATGTAGCTATATCAGAACAAGGTTTCTGTATTTTGAAATTATGAATCTGAGATAGATTTTTTTTTTTCATTTAAATGTAGGTTGTCATCCCTGGAACAACCACTAAGAAAATACCTTTAAAAAAAGTACAAATGACAAAAAATAAAAAAGGAGTTGACTGTACACTAGAGAATATGTATTCCACACAAAAATAAAGTAGTAAAAAGGGAATAGACGAAAAAGAAAATATGAGTACTATACCAAACTAATGAAATACTCTTTAATTTTCCTTATTTTACTTTATTCTCCTCCTTCTGATCCCTTCCTCTCTTCCTCTTCTTCCCACTCCCCTCCTGGCCCCGTCTCCTTTTTCTTAGTATACTTTCTAGGACTATATTGAATAGAAATAGAGAGCAGTGAGAGTGTGGACCATTTTGCCATATTCTTGATCTTTTCAAGAAACATTCAGTATTTCACCATTAAATTCCAGCTGTAGTTTTTTTTATAGATGCCTTTTGCAAAGTTGAAATTTCAAGTATTAAGTGTTCATTTTCATGTCTTTTATTCTGGTAATGTGATTATTTACATCAGCTGATTTTCAAATGTTTTAAACTTGCAATCTGGAGATAAACCTACTGGTTTGTGACATATTACCTGTTTATGTATGTTCCTAATTTCTTGTTGAGGATTTTTAGATCTATGGTTATAAGGAATATTAGTCTATATTTTACTTGTAAACTCTTTGTCAAGTTTTGGTATCAGTTGTATTCTGGTTTTAAATAATGATTTAGGAATTGCTTATTTATACTCTGTTGTCAAAAAATGTGTAAGTTGGTATTCTTCCTTTAATAGAGCCCATTAGTAAACCATTTGTACCTAAGTTTCCTTTGTGAGAATTTTAGAAACTTTGAATTTGAAATAAGATTAGGTTTATAGAAGATATAACACAGAATTCCTCTATGCCTTTCACCCTGCTTTCCCTGATGTGAATCTATCACATACTTGGGGAACCTTTATCATATCTAACAAATGAACATTGGTAAAACAGTATCAATTGACTTGCAAAGTTTACTCAAAATTTTTCCAGTTTTTGCAGCAATGTCTTATTATTTTCAAGAATCTAGTTCTTAATACCATGTTGCATTTAAGCATCATGGTTCCTTAGTCCCTTCTAATCTGGTACACAATTTCAGTCTTTTGTTGTTTTTATAAACTTGTCATTTTCAAGCTACACTGGATAGGTACTTTGTTAATGCCCCTCAATTTGGCTTTGTCAGATACTTTCTAATAATTAGACCTGGGTTATGAGTTTTGGTGAAGGATAGCATAGATGTGAATTACCTTTCTTATATCAAGAGATATAAGATATATTAGCGATGCTAATCTCAATCATTTGGTTAAGGTCACATTTTCCAGATTTATTCACCATTACACTTACTAATTTTCTTCTTGTGTGGAGTCTTAAAAATTGCAAATTGAATGTCTTTATCAGATATAGATATTTTCTATTCTTTCATGAATTAGTTTTGTTAAATTGTATTTCACAAAGAATTTGTCCATTTTTTATGTTAAATTTATTGGCACAAATTTGTTTTAAATCCCCTTTTATCTTTTTTAAAATTAAAAAAAAATTTTCCGTTATAGCTGGTTTACAGTTTTCTGTCAATTTTTCAACTGCACAATGTGGTGACCCATACATACATAGATTCATTGCAAGTGATTAGACATAGTTCCTGGTGCTATGCAGCAGGATCTCCTTGATTTTCCATCCCAAAGGCAATAGTCTACAATTATTAACCCCAGACTCCCGTACCATCCCACTCCCTCCCCGACCCTCTTGTCAGCTACAAGTCTGTTCTCTAAGTCTGTGATTTTTTTTTTTTCTGTAGAAAGGTTCCTTTGTGCAGTATATTAGATTCCAGATATAAGTGATATCATATGGTATTTGTCTTTCTTCTTCTGACTTACCTCACTCAGTATGAGGGTCTATAATTCCATCCATGTTGCTGCAAATGGCATTATTTTATAATTTTTTATGGCCGAGTAGTATTCCATCGTGTGTATATACCACATCTTCCTAATCCAGTCATCTGTCAATGGCCATTTGGGTTGTTTCCATGTCTTGGCTATTGCGAATAGTGCTTCAAGGAGATTTTTGTCCAGATATATGCCCAAGAGTGGGTATTGCTGGGTCATACGGTAGTTCTATGTATAGTTTTCTAAGGTATTTCCATCCTGTTTTCCATAGTGGTTGTACCAGCTTACAGTCCCACCAACAGTGCTGGAGCGTTCCCTTTTCTCCATACCTCCTCCAGCATTTGTTGTTTGTGGACTTAATGATGGCCATTATGACTGGTATGAGGTGGTATCTAATGGTAGTTTTGATTTGCATTTCTCTAATCAGTGATGGTGAGCATTTTTTTTCATGTACTTGTTGGCCATCTGCATATCTTCTTTGGAGAAATGTCTATTCAGGTCCTTTGCCCATTTTTCCATTGGGTTGTTGGCTTTTTTGCTGTTGAGTTGTATGAGTTGTTTGTATATTTTAGAGATTAAGTCCTTGCCAGTTGCATCATTTGACACTATCTTCTCCCATTCTGTAAGCTGTGTTTTTGTTTTCTTTTTGGTTTCCTTTGCTGTGCAAAAGTTTGTCAGCTTGATTAGTTCCCATTGATTTCTCTTTGCTTTGATTTCTGTTGCTTTGGGAGACTGCCCTGAGAAAACATTTGTAAGGTTGATGTCAGAGAATGTTTTGCCAATGTTTGCTTCCAGGAGTTTTTAATGGTGTTTTGTCTTTAAGTCTTTAAGCCATTTTGCGTTTACTTTTGTGCATGGTGTGAGAGTGTGTTCTAGTTTCACTGATTTGCATGCAGCTGTCCAGGTTTCTCAGCAGTACTTACTGAAAAGACTTGTCTTTTTCCCATTTTATGTTCCTGCCTCCTTTGTCAAAGATTAATTGACTGTAGGTGTCTGGGTTTATTTCAGGATTCTCTATTCTGTTCCATTGGTCTGTATGTCTGTTTTGGTACCAGTACCACACTGTCTTGATTACTGTTGCCTGTAATATTGCTTGAAGTCTGAAGAGTTATGCCTCCTGCTTGGTTTTTGTTCCTCAGAGTTGCTTTGGCGATTCTGGTTCTTCTGTAGTTCCATATAAATTTTTGGATTGTTTGTTCTAGTTCTGTGAAGAATGACATAGGTAATTTGATAGGGATTGCATTAAATCTGTAGATTGCTTTGGGTAGTATGGCCATTTTTACAATATTATTTTTTCCGGCCCATGAGCATGGAATATCTTTCCATTTCTTTGTATCTTCTTTGATTTCCTTGATTAATGTTTTATAGTTCTCCCTTTTACTTTTTAATGTCTGTAGAGCTTTCTTTCCTCGTGTTAATAATTGGGGTTCTTTTTCCTCTTATTTTTTCCCCTTGATTATTTTTGCCAATGATTTATCAATTTTCTAAAAAAACAACTTTTGGTCTTGTAATTCCTTCAATTGTATATTTCTGTTTCATTCATTTATTTTTATTAAACATTTTAATTTGTTTGATTTCTTGTCCATTAAATATTTTTTCTTTTTGATTTGCTCTGGTTCTTCTGGCTTCTTAAAGTGAAAATACAGATAAGTAACTTGAAACACTTAATGCCATAAATTTGTGTGTACGTGATGCTCTGTTTCCATCCGACAAGTTTTTTTATATGGTGCTTTTATTATCATTCAATTTGAAATTTTTAAGATTTAATTTTTTCTTTGACTCATGGGTTATTTAGAAGTATCTTTTACAAGTGTCTAAACATTTTTGGGATTTTCACAGTTTGTAATATTGATTGATTTCCACTTTAATTTCATTGTGCTTAGAGAATATATTTTGTAAGACAGCAATTATTTGACATTTTTGAGACTTTATGTATCAGTGTGTGGTTTCTCTTGGCATTTGGAACATGTGTGCTTACACAAAATAGATTCATTGCACTTGGGTATTTTCTAGCAATTTGGCATGTTCTTTATTTTGGCTTCATTAATTTTGCAGTTTTTAAAATTAAATGTATTTGCATTTAGGAAGTTTGTTTTCCTTGTGATTGCTCCTTTTAACATCATGATGTCCCTCTTTCATGTAAAAATTCTCTTCCTTGAAATGTACTTTGTGTGATAATAACTTAGACATGCCAGTTTTCTTGTGGTTACTGTCCGAATGTTATAACTTTCCATCACTTACTTTTAAGCTGTGTGTGTTTGTCTCTAAAATGTATTTCTTGTAGAAAGCACATGGTTTTGCAATAAACTATTTTCTGAAGAAACCAGGGCCCAGACTATTAGATGAAAGGCCTCCTGCAAATGTATTTGTTTTCATAGATTGTTCCAAGGTTTCTTTTCATTCTTGAAACAAATCAGAAATGGGAAAATGGTTTCAGCAGTACAGTTAGCAGAGGACAGAGGAGAAGACAACCAGTGTCAGAGCAGCTCTATCAAATTTACTGGCATAGTAATGGAAGTTCTTGGTCACAGGTATGGAATATTTGCATAAGGACCATAATTCTCTCAGCTCCCTGGAACTATTCACAGTAGTTTGGAGTACTGGAAGTAGTTCAGTGGGTTTTATTAATTAATTAGAATATAAGCTATTTAAGTAGATACAGTGCTATTTAGACTCTAATTTCCTGCAAAGTCACTTATTTTTATTTTGATTCATTTAATATCAATATTGTTTTCTTGTGAAGTTGTGAGAAAGCACAGCTGTCATACTCATAAGGTTTTCATCTTAGGAGTTGGGCATTCTTCTAAAGTAAATTATTTGCTATTTATTTTCTTCCAGTGATCTTGGTAAACTAAGAATATTTCAAATATGCTAGTTTTTTAAAGACCCATTTATTAGACATATAAATTTCAAAAGTGGTATGGTTTCTGATCTGTTCTCATTTTGTCATTAATTTTCTTACTACATATGGCATTGACCACTCTAATTTTGTTTAAAAAAATAGAAAGTAATCAATACTTAAAAGAGGCATGTCTTAAATGTCATTCTATTGAAGCATTAAGTAAATGAGGTGTCATAAAACTCTTCATTAGACCAAGTTTAATATTAAATAAAACAAAAAGTTTTCACAGTTTTAATACTGTAAAACATCATTTATGCCTTATTTAATCAGAGTTTTTCAGATAAAAACATTAGTTACACACTAACTTGTCACTAACTTGTCATTGATTTGCAGTCTGAGACCACTTATTTTCAGCTGCGCCTGTGAGGTTATCTAGCACATAATGGAAGTGTGGGTTTTCATTGATCAACACACACAAACAAGTACACATACTGAGATCTATAACTAGTTCCCCTTGTTGCCCTTAGTTGATAGGTAAAAAATACTTTGAAGCAAAATAGGGCAGTTGATCTCACAAAAAGCATGTTGGATAACAGGCCAAGTGTTACAGGTATTTACCTGTGCTTGATTGAAGATCAGTGAATTGGACTACTTAATTTCTCAATCAAAGACATTAAAAAATAAATAAAGAATACCCTTGATCTAGTCTAGAGTAGGAGAAATTCAAAGATATTTTAAAGAATGTGATTCATCTATTTGCTTTATTTGGGTTATTATTTTTAATATATTCACACATTTGGATCAGAGATTTGACTTAATTTCCCTAAACAATGTGGATCTTGTTCTACTATAACTACTTAAAAATGTGAATTTTAGAAAATTTTATGGCAAGGAGAATCTATTTTTAACCACTCAGAATTAACTAGTGAATGGGTTAGACCCTTACAAACACAGGACCGATCATTCTGGAATAAGAATCTCATTATTACCATACAGATGCTTACACATGTAACCAAGCAAGTATAAAAATGTTACTTGTAGAATCTAGGAGATATATAGACGTACAATGTAAAATTCCTTCAACTTCTCTGAATATTCAGAAATTTTCATAAATAATAAAAATAAAAAAAATGGTTCTCATGTCTTAAAAATTCCACAAATATCAGAGCAGTAGATAATCCCTTGATAAAACTTCACTATTCTGCATTGTGATACCTCTAGAAATCTTATTTAAGAAGTGTAGCTATTTAATTCGTATGTCTAGTTTTTGTCATCCCATCCAATGAGTCTATGTTGCCAAAAATAATTACCATTTCCAAAACGGAACAGCCTTTCATACAGTAAACCAACACAAATATGTAATTATTGGGTGGTTTTGCATGAAGTATATACTTTTATTTTACCAGTTATTGTTAATTTTCAGGCAGGGTCTTTTACTCATAAATTAGCGATGTAGTATGGGTGTCCTCCCTCTTTTTCATTTGGTTACACGCTGAATCACATTTCAGTTGAATCCTATATTTATGTTCCTTATTTGTTTTAATTTTTTTACCATATAATATTTTAAGTTTAATCAAAAGTCAACTTAGAATGGCCATTCTACCTAAGGGATATTTTCCCATTAAGTATTACGACATATTGGTGGCCTTGAGGGATTATTGGTTTTTGAAGAAATAGTAACAGCTGGAAATTTGCATTTTAATACAATTCTCCTCAGCCACTCAAGCATTTTTATTTTTAAGATCTGTGACAGTTTTCAAAGCTTTAGTTAGAAAGCAATCTAGTCAAGTAGAGCTAGCATAATTTTATTACAAATAACTAAGTTTCTAATAGTTTTTTTTTCACCTGAAAATTTTGATATGTTGGTGAAATCAACACACAAATTTTATATCTGCACTAAAACCAGACTTGATAACTGAAACAAGTGAAGAAGAATTCTTTTTAAGCGTCTACTTTCAAAAATTGAGAAATAAGAAAATAGCACATCTAATTAGGTTTTTCTGATTAGTAGTTAAAAATGAATTTGATGCAAAGAAAGCCTTCACAACAATTGTTTCAGTCTAACTACGTGGTGTCTCTGGAGGAAATGATTCCTAGGATAGTAGAAGAAGATGCTGTGAAATGAGAACAGAATCCATCCCCTTTATCCTGGCATTAAATATATACTCCAAATTGCTATTGAAATTGAGGATTTTGAGTCAGGCTCAAGTGACTTGTCACTTAAAATGGTGGCAGTGAATAGAACTGTATGGTACCCTTAACAATTACAAATGAATTTTTCTTCTAAAAATGACTAAGAGGCTAAATACCTTAGGATGGTGTGATAGGAATACTGGCTCCCACTTTTCATTTTCAGTCTGAAATGAAAATTTGGTTAGTCAAATACAGATACCTGAAATGCAGGACAGCAACATGGACACTTGCTCATTTGCTAACGATGAAATTAAATCACCGTGATTTCTGTCCTCAATACATTGTAGTACATACAGTATCTTTCTGGAAGAATGAAAACTAGAGAAGGAAAAGTAAGAAAAGGGCAACTAGATTTCTAGCAAATGAATGTGCTACAATATTAATTTAGTGTTGTTACTATTATGTTTGTCAGGAAAGTCTTACTTTGCACATGTTGTCACTTAATTACTAAGTTCTATTCCTGTAGGCTTTTTGAATTTAAGTTCACTCATTATTCAGTTTCTTTAATATTTAACTCTATCAGGTTGGGGGAAGTATATATATAAACATAAAGTAGCTCTGATAAACAAAAAGATTTTATTCTGTGGTTAACCTTGATTTCTCTTTAAGTTCTGTGCATATTAATTGACATTTCTTTGAAAACCGTAAGTCAAATGGGTAGGTGTAGTTCCCAGCCACATTGGGAATTGTACCTACAGTATTGCTTTTGCTAGGTGCTATTAAAAAACAAAATAACAAATGGCTAGACTCCTATCCAAAAAGACAAAGTAATTAAAATAGGTCACTATTTCTTCGATACAGAGAAATAATTTCTTTCTCAACATAATTCAAGTCCGAGCAAGTTTTTAGGTCTAAATTATATGACTGTCTAGCTCTTTCACCTATGTTCTATTGCTAGAGGCTCTGGCTAGTGATGTCTCTTGATGATAGAATTTTCATGAACAATGTTAAATATAAAAACGAGAACCAATCTATGATGAAAATTTCATTTGCCAATGGGATATATACTTACAATAGTTTTAGAACACCACACAATCTTCATAATTATGCATTGTACTAAGACTTCGAGTACATTAACAAAATTTTGGTGTATTAGAAAAGGTTTGTATTTTGGGATTATATATAAGTAGATTTATGTTATCTTTGTATCCTTATAGTGATATGGACAAGTAATTTAATTTCTGGGCCTCAGTGTACCTATCTTTAAAATGGTGATTTCTCAAGTGGAAGAAAGGACAGAGAGAGAATTGAGCCAAGATAATGATAATGTAACATTTTGTAATTTGGCATGGAAAATATGCTCCAGAAATATTGATTATCGGGAGTTCCTGTCGTGGTGCAGTGGAAACGAACCTGACTAGGAAGCATGAGGATACAGGTTCAGTCCCTGGCTTTGCTCAGTGGGTTAAGGGTGTGGCATTGTCTAGGCAATTTACTTAACCCTTTCTGTGGTTGAGCTTCCTCACCTATGAAATAAGTCTAAATATAAATAATTCAATGAAAGCTTGAATAAATTTCATCTGAGATGTGTCAAAAATGGCTTATAAGGAAAGCCAGAAGAATTCTGGATAGATGTGGACGATGCTTTCCCTAAAAGTCAGGCAGGCAGATGCTTAGGAAGTGACTACATAACGTTTTAATCCAGGGGGAATCTGTGTGGTTTCCATGTGCATATTAAACTAGACACAAGAGTTATTAATGTTACAGGTATGTGTAACAATAGAGATAGAGAAAAAGTGTTAGCAAATATAAGGCCTCAGAAAATAGTCAGGGGTACATGAAGGAGTGAAGAAAATGACCCCACATGTAGGCTCCAAAGACGGTCATGTATAACAGCATGGAAATTCTAGTCATTTAATAACCATTCAACCTAAAAATATAAAAACTTTTTGCTTTATAGAAGTTCTTAGTTTAATAGGGGAAATAAATATTTAAAGAAGAATTTCTAGAAAGGTGAGAGATTTCTGTGTTTACATAAACAAGGAAAACGGGCTTCATCTTGCTTAGAGAGGTCAGGCAAGGCTTCTGAGACAGGTGATATTTGTGTCAGATTGAATGTATCTTAATCTGAGAGACTACTGAGTTATCCTCCATGATACACTTGATAAACTCCTCTGCATCTGTGATTTGTTTACAGAGCAAAGCCACTTAAGTATGGTCTAAAATTTCTGTCTTCATATATCCCTATGAATCCTTACAATCTCTAAAATCATATGAGGCAGGAGAGCATTGGCAAAACTTGCTTGGGATCTTTGCACTAAAACTCAGAAGGGCAACACGTGCCATCATAAACTTACGTTTTGTGTTTC
This sequence comes from Catagonus wagneri, assembly GCA_004024745.2. Lineage (NCBI taxonomy): Eukaryota > Metazoa > Chordata > Mammalia > Artiodactyla > Tayassuidae > Catagonus > Catagonus wagneri. The sequence continues at coordinate 1,650,595 of PVHT020000174.1, read as the reverse complement.
TTTATATCCTTCTTACTTGCATTTCAGTGACCTCAACCAACTTACTTTATTATTGAGAAAAATGAAGCTGCTGTCGATGTGAAGATCAAAGGGGAAATTCTCTCATATATGTTCTTGTTTTCTCTTGAAATTTTTAGGTTAAAAATAAAATGAAATGAAGTTGGCATCAGAGTACTAGCCCTTTTGTAAATTGATATAAAATATTAGATCTGATTGAAGAAGGAATGTCATTTTAAATGTCAAACCTTCCTCTAAAATGAGTCAATAGAATTTGCCACAGCCAGATGTAATACTAATTCATCATTTATTTAACAGCAGCATGTGATTTAGTGGATTAATGGAAACGAATGGAGGAGAACTTGAGACATGGGACAACCGTTATGGGTAAAATAAAAGAAGAACTCTGAAGTTTGTAATATAGCCCTGAAATGTACCTTGTGAGCCAAGAACTCAGAAGTGTTAACCAGAAAGTTTCACACTGGTGCTAGGTATCACTTAGTAAAAATAAAGACTGTTCAAGTTCCACTTTATCTGTTACTATATGTTCAATATTCATTTGCAGTTGGAATTTATCTTAATTTTAACATACATGTAAAATGTTTTCATCTTACTTTCATTTTAATTCCCAACAGTCTGAAAAGATTTAGACTTAGTCTAGATGAGGGCACTGAAAGAGTTAAGTAGTTCTGTGTCATATAGTGCAGTTGGTTATGTCATACCTACAAAAGTGTAGGGAATGGCTGTCATTGCTATAGTGATGGACAAAGATAATGTCCATATTCTTAAGAAGCTAATATTTGAGTATGTGCCTATGATGGATGGAGGGAAAAAAAACACAAATGAATTAAAAGGGTAATTTCAGATAGTGAAAAATGCTGTAAGAGGGAGGGGGTTCTATCCCTAAATAAGTGGTCAAGGAAGTTCCCTCTAAGGAAATGACATTTGCACTGGAAAGAGTCGGCCAGTATCTGGATGGTAGTGTTCCAGTTGGAAATTTGAACAAGGACATACTTCAGCCTTATTTTTCTGTCAACTAGATCATGCCATAGAGGAAAAGCTCTTTTTGAGGCCTCCATAGCACATAGCTCTTTTTGAGTGCTTGGTGTAGGCACTGCCTTTTAAAACTGTTTATACAGTTATTTCCTATATGCATGCTCTTTGGTATTCAAGAGTGTCCTTGCAACTCTGGCAATAATTCTAAGGATAAGTTTAGGTCCAGTCTGTCTTTCTTTAAAAAAATTCTTATGTTCTCTGGCAGCTGTAATACACCATGAATATTAAATTAAAATCAATTGCACACTTACTTATCCTACTCTAGGGATAAAAAGCATAAGCCAAATTAGAATTAACTTCCACTTTAAAAACATGACTTCATTTCAAAAGCTTAGGATACTCTCCAAGAAAGTCTGATATCCTCATGTCTTCATTGGAAGTCTTATGTGGTCGGTTTGGGTAGAAATAAGGAAAAGGAATAGTATTAAAATGTACATTAAGCAGAAGTGAAATGAACTCACATTTTTTTTTTTTCCTTGGGTACTGGGGTACCTTCAGAGTGCATAGGAGATAGGAATCAGATCTTCTCCGAATGTGTGTGTTCTCTCACTCATGGTTAAGCAACGATGTTCTAAACTAGAAAGAATCTTAGTACTCTTCTGGTTAATAATTGTTCCAGGGCTGACTGCTGCAAAGAGGGTGCACTTACAAAGTTCCAGAAGAGCCACGGGTTTGAGTAAATGAGATCCCACATCTCTGTCTGATGCTGAGGCCCAGGAGCTTGGGATGACCATGGAGAGGTCAGGTCTGTCCTCGTATTTGAGCACAGAGAAATGATCTTGGGTTATTTAGGGCTGTGGTAAAGTGTTACTTATGATGATACATCAGTGATTGTGTGGAAAGTTGGGAGAAAAGGGGAACAATAATCCATGCCTTACAGAAAGGCCAACTGAAAAGGACATTCCATCAAGACCAGGAAGATAGGGCAGAGAAAATTCACCACACAATGTGTTTGGCTATGTGATTTTTTTTTTGTTGTTGTTCTGAATGGATATTTGAGATGAAGACATAAGTTAAGGGGTAATTAGCAAAGGTAAGGTATTGAAGGCTATGGGGTGATGGGTATCATTTCGGGAGAAGGTATGAAGATGTGAAGGAGTTGCAGAGCAATTGACTAACTCTGATGTTTAATGAAAGAAGATATGGATCCAGGTATAAAATGTGAGAAAAATGAGAGATGTAAAAGAAGACTAGGATTTTTGTCTCATGGCAGCCGAGGAGAAGCATGTTTCAAGGAGTAAGAGGTCAGTTATGTTTCACCAATGCTGAAAGAAGGATGAGGACAGAAAAGCCCCTATTAGATTTAGCAAAAAAGAGGTTGTTGGCAATATTTAACAATTTTGGTGTGTGGGTGGTATGTGGGTAGGGTAGGTTTAAGAGTCAATGGAGGTAACGAAATGGTACCAGGCTGCATATTCAAAGAGCCTTTTTAGGAACTTGTTATGTGATCTGAAATGGAAATCTCTCTCTTTTTTTTTTAAATGACATAACAATGAATTTTATTTCAATTATAGGTGTACAAAGATCATCACAAGTCAATGTGATAGATTTTGTGTCCCAAACCCACAGTGTATCCCTCCACCCCCAGATTGTCTTATTTGAAAAACCAAGGTTTTCCAAAATCTGTGAGTCATTGTCTGTTCTTCAAAGAAGTTCACTGTGTCTCTTTAGTTTCAACATGTAAGCGATAGCATTGGGTGTTGCTGTCTAATTGTATGACTGGTTTCACTTCGCACGGTAATTTCTAGGTCCATCCATGTTGCTGTAAATGTTGTTATTTCATTCCTTTTAATGGCTGAGTAATATTCAGTTGTGTGTATGTACCATATCTTCCCTATCCACTCCTCTGTCGATGGGCATTTAGGTTGTTTCCATGACCTGGCTTCTTCCCTCTCTAGCTGCTTTGAATGTAAAGTTAGGTTGTTTATGTGAGCTTTTTCTTGTTTCCTGATGTAGGCTTGTTTTGCTAAATACTTTCCTCTTAGAACTGCTTTTGCTGCATCCCAGAGGTTTTGGAGTGTTGTATCTTTGTTGTCATTTGCTTCTAGGTATTTTTTAATTTCATCTTTGATTTCTTCAGTGATCCATTGGTTGTTTAGTAGCATGTTGTTTAGTCTCCACGTGTTTGTATTTTTGGCCATTTTTTTCCTGTTGTTGATTTCCAGTCATATACCATTGTGGTCAGAGAAGATGCTTGATATGATTTCAATTTTCTTAAAGTTACTGAGGCTTGATTTGTAGCCCAGGATGTGATGAATCTTAGAGAATGTTCCGTGCGCACTTCAGAAGAATAATTGTGCATGGATGATTTAGTATCTTTACTGTATATATGCCTTTCCTGGTGAGCCTTGTCATTTGTGGTGTTTTTGTTTCTGGTTGTGGCCTTTCTTTTCTGACTAGAGATGAAATGGAAATCTCTTGAAACATTAAGTTGGAGTGGGACTGCAGGAAGTAATATATATTTTATTTGGGAGATGGGATTTGGTACATAATTCAGGATGTTTGAGTAGTTTTAATTCAGATTCACTAGAGAAAGAAAAAATACAGGAGGAAACAGAATCCAGGTGAAAGGACCGGCTTTAAATTGAGGAGAACCACCTATTCCTATTTGGATTGAAAGCAAATACGGATAGAGAAAAGCAAGGAAGAAATGACAGGGAGTTAATAAATTTCTTTTCTCTGAAATACAGTTGGTAGGGGAGGGGTGGAAAGATGTTATGTACATGAAGCTATTTCAGATACAGCAGTTAAAACCATCAGAATTCTACCCCAGTGGCCTCTCCTTGTGTCCTTGGTCTAAGCTTTCAGTCAGACCCCATTTACTAACTCTATGTAGAGAGTGCAGCAATTCCAAGGGGGTAACATCTACAGTAAAGCAGATATTCTTTGTCCTTGCTACCCATCTCTAGGGAATGTGAAGGTTTTCAAAGCATTAAAGATTTGGAAAATTAGTAATGTGAGAGAAAGAGTCCTGTCATATATTGAATACCATATATGAATCACATGGTTTTCACTTTAATCCTCTAATTTTCTGTCATAAAAAATTATACTTTAATTTAGGAAATGAGACACAAAGAACCTAACTAAAAGTCATATGGTCAGTAGGTAGAGTAGGATTACCCCCCTTTCCCTTCAAGAGAAGGTCAATGATATACATCAACCAAAATGCCCTTTTCTTCCAACTGATAGAAAATTGCCTAATATTTCATAGCTCTGGAATCATGAAGTTTCTCTGTTAGATTTATTTGAAACATCATTTTTTTGTTGACAGATGATTGTGAAATGCCTCTATGCAGAGGATTGTTCTCATATTTAGAACTTCCTGTGACTTCTTTACAAAATGTTTAGCTAAGAAATGTTTAAACATCTATACAGTAACAAATGTAAATGAATAATAGATGAATGACAGATGAATCATGTTGCTATATCAATATTCATAGAATTACATTAAAAAAATCTTAGCCAAATTTATTAAGAAACAATAACCAAATCTGCTCTTCCCCCAAATACTCACAATTACATTTCAACACCTACTTGAAATGATTGAACTGCCTAAAGAAGAAATTATTGAATGGATTATTTTATACATAGAAACTATTGCCCAGCATTTAGTAAATTAGAAGTTAATATTGGTCGAATAAATGCAAAGATGTAGTGCTTCAGGAACTATTTTTACTAAATAATACCCATGGCATCTCTGGAAATGATGCTGTTAGTGAGAAGGGTACTTTAAGTGCTTAGTTTTATTCATGCTGGGTCATCATTTGATCAGAGCTCTATCATTTATGTAATTTCTTTAGCATGTAGGGACAGAGTAAAATTAGTGTGGTTACAACTTAAATTGATTTAAAAAAAAAACTTCCAAAATTGCAAAAGAAAGTTTATAAATGAACCTACCATTTTTCACCTTTTACTTCAAGTCAGGTATGAATGATTCATAGCACTTCTATATCTGTGACATTTTCATTATTATGTTTATTTAATTATCAGTATTATGCCCCTTCCTATGAAGAAAATCATATTTTACATTGACCATTCCTGGTGAATGGACTTATCAGTGTCATTCAATCCACTTGGAAATCTGAACATCAGTTCTATTAAGCTGATGGAGTTTGCTATTGACAGGTTAAATAGAATACATTTTCCCAGGGCTCTGGAAACTTTTCCATGTATTCAATTGAACTCTTTTGTGCTAGTAATTGAATATATATAAAATGGATTTCTTGTTGTTTCTCATTTACTTCTTTTAGGTTCTGGAGTGCTGTTAAATTCAACTATAGTGCCCACGCTTTACTGTTTTTTTTTTTAAAAGATTAATTTATTTCGCTGCTATTTCATTATAACTGCATGCATGACAAGAAATACAATAATCACTGCTTGTGAAATAACAACTGGACACATAGACTAACCACATTTGTTATTTCCTGTTAATGTTGGTTGCTTCCACTTTGTCAAAGTACATTAAAAACATATTATGTGAGCACTAAAATTAACATATTTTAATATATGCACCTCTTTTGTCTTCCATTCCAGATTGAAATCTATTACTAAGACTGATGTTTTATTCCTCTTGTGCTTGAAATTGAATTCTTCATCAGTATAGATAGTACTATTTATAAGAGAAAATTAGAATTCCTCCAAACAGAAGAGGATATCCCCTCCCAGTTAAATTGGTTGTCATGCTAAAATAGTATATTTTGCTTTTTTGCTAGTTTGATTGTTTTTGGACTCGGAAGACACTTACTGTGTCATGGTATTAAGGTAACATAAAAAATGAAATCCTAGGTGTTTTTTTTTTTTTTTTTTGCTTTGGTAAATGGCTTGCCTGGAAGTATTTTTTCTTTGCCATATTTTAATCCTTGCTGCCTTCTCTGGGAATTGGTAATCTAATACAGAATTGTATTACCAAGGAGTCATTTTTTTAATCTTGCTTGGAGCTCATATCAGATTTCTCTTTAGGAATTACCAGGACAATGCATATTCCAATTATACTCTCTCAGCTATAGTAAAAATATGTATGTGTGTGTGTATATATATAAATGTATCCACATATTTTCAAGAGAAATGCTGGTATATCCCTGTGTGGAAAGATTTGACATAATGAAAATCAGAAAGCATCCCTAGGCTATAAACATTTAAATATTAGATTAAAAAAAACCCCTCTATATTGTGCCACGAGTTTTTAAGTTATATTTCTTTATCTGTGATAGAAGAATGCATTCCTTACTTTTCATTTGAAACTTTTATTGTAGATAATTTCTGTCACACACACAAGTAACTAGGAACTAAGACAGTGAAGCCCTGGGTACACTATCTTTACAAAGTCAGTATTATCACATGATATAAGTGGCTAATCTAAGTTAATTCATGACTAGATTCACAAGTAACTAAAAAGCTACATGATGACCCCTTTGCCTGAATAAGTCAAGGTGTTTTTTCAGACTTTTACCCTTCAGTTCACATAGCACCTAAAAATAGTCTGATATTTAGTCAGATTTAAGGAATATCACGATTATATTAACATAATCACTCTCTACTGAACTGTTTATTTTCTTTCTATGAAAAAGTTATTGAAGGTATATTAGACTTGGGTCCTACCCTCAGGAATCTTATTTATTGGAGAAAAGAAGGTAAAGACACTGCATGTGTATTAGTCCAAGCTAGACTTGAGTTAATATCTATAAACAGAGAAGAGCTATTAGCATATTAATTAGGATCATATTTGCATTTCTTTTGTCATAAAATATCTGTGTTCTAAATTAGATCTCCCTGTTATATTATTCTCATTACTGCCTCTCAGTAAGAGATAATCAGCTTGAAGTTTATACAAATATTTGAGTAATGCTGTTTTACATTTCGCAGAAGAGACTTATTCTGGTCAATGTTTCACGGCATGACGCTTGTCCAACATAATAGGGTTGTACTTAGATTATCAGAGAGCTATGCTTTACAATATGACTTTTAATAAGAGAAACAGCAATGATGAACTTTGTTTATAACCTTTTCAGGTATTTAGACATTAATCCGTGTTTTCTGTTAATCCAAGAAAAATGAGATGCAGACAAATTTATGTATCAAGTGTAAGTAATCACTTACACTGATAAAACAAAGGTTGTCTTAAAATTAAGTGTACGAATCAGTTCCTGGCAAATGCTGGCTGGCACTTAACCTCCAGTGTTAAGTGAATTTTGCAGAGGAATGAGTAGAATGAGTTTATCTGGTAATTGGAAAGATGGTGTATGACTATTATATGTAAAGGATAATAGGAAAAAATTCTCAGAAATGGGAAAGTAATGGACACCAAAGGAGACTGAAAAGAGGCTGACATCAAAGTAATGGGAGATGTTTTGAGTAGCTCTATCTAGAGAGTACTAGAAATCTAGAAATTATACTTTCATATTTTAACCACGGAGCATATGGAGTAGTATAAAGTCCTCAAACAAGAGTTTAAAAGTAATGGGTTATGGTATAGTATGATGGCTGATCACTCTCATGCTCTATATAGTTTAACATGCCTGTTTATGTTGAACTTGTCAGAAATAATAACATAGATGGGCCATATTTTTATACAATAAATATGCATTTAATAATTATACCCTCATACTTGCTAACTAAAAGTGTCCTTTTCACAGAGCATCATCAATAGTTACAAATTCCAGTCATTTGATAACAAATTAAGCAAACATGACTGGCTTATAAACAATATTATAAGTAAGAATTTCATTGGTCTTCTCTTTTTATCATCTAAAGAAAAGAGAAAAACTTGAGTTTGGTTTATCATTCAGCATGTAAAAACTTGTTGAATTGAAATATTCAGAAAAGTAAGGCTGATTTGATGGTGACGTTTAGCTCCCAGAAGGGATTAGAGTCCAAAATTTTGAGGAAGATCCTCTCTATTACAGCAAATGTAAAGATGGACTTGCTTGTTCAGCAGAGTATGCAGTGTTAACCAGTTGTTTTTCTTCAATACACTTATTCTTATTAAAGCTCCAATTATTGTAAACAGCTGTTTTTTTTTTATTAATACTGCTGTGTCTATTTGATGTCTTTGCCTCAAGGTTATAACTGTTTTGTGAAACATAGTACAATTTAAGCTTGTTAGATTGATCAATTCCCCTATTAGATAGTCATAAACATTTACAAACCTCTTTTAATCTAAAAGTTACATAATATATTTCAGAGGATCTTTAATGTAGCAGGTACTAACCAGCCATCTATGTACCTGAAGCTTTATTTTTATAAAAATATTTCAGTATGAAAAATGATACAGGAGCATTGAGGGTGTTGAAAGGTTACATGCTGGAAGGATTAATGTATTATTGAATTCTATATGAGGCCTTTTATAACTTTTTTAGGAAGAGAAAAAGTACTTTGTGGTAAATATTCCTAAAAACACTACCTTGTGATACAAAAGATTACATGTAAAACATGACTTTGGGGTTCAAAGATAAATACCAACACAATCAGACATAGAAAATTAGGGTTATTTGTGATCTCTGCATATTTATGCATTTGGTGCTTCTTTGAACCTGAAGGGGATCTAATGTCTGGAGAGATACATTTTATATCCAAGCAGCTCAACTTTTCAGATGGATGATTTCATTTGGCTCATGGCTGAGGAAGATGTCAGAAATCCAGAGGAGAGCTTTGAACATTATTGATACTGTCTTCTATAAATCAGTATAAATACTTTGTAATTAATGCAAAAGTTGACTTATAAAAACAAAAACATAGCCGAATGTGAATGATCAGCCACTCTTGCCTGGAAACTTTGTCAGCATATGCAGTACTTATTGTAGTATATTAATCAAATGAGTCAGATTGTCAATAAATAAAGCATTAACATATTTCACAAAGGATATAAAAATGGATCTAAGATTTTTACATCAGCTAGAAAGGAAACGCAAGGCAAAAGTTTAATATGCTGTCTTGGTGCCGAACACTCTCTTGACTTGAGGAAATCAGTATCATTTTCTGTCAGTGTCCCATGGTTTAATTGGTAGTATGTTAGACAGCAAAGAAAAAGACACACTTGGGAAGATCCATGTGACTTGATAGCACAATATTCATACTGATTCTAAGTACTACTAGCTGTTTCCTCACACAGTGGTGATTTTGAAAATATTGGGACTGAGCAATACAAAAAAACTCAGTAAGGGCTAAATAGTGATTGTGGATCAGATCAATCTGAACTCCGTGATTCTTTGTCCACAATACACAAATTAATACTCTTTGGGAAAGGAGAAGCAGATATACTGTGTAGCTAGGCTGAGGCGAGGAGAAACATAGAGCCCCGTATTTGATAATGTCTTTCTGTGAAATGAGAAGTCCCGTAGTCAGAAAAACAAATATTCTCATAATGTCTACTAACAGAAAATATAAAAGAGTAGATATATTAAAGTATTTTTCTTAATTCTTACATCACCTGAACTATGGCTCTTTGAGATAATTCAATCTGAAATGTTATAGTGTAATTAAAGGTAGGGAGGACACAGTCTGCATTAAATATAGGTGATATTTTATCTCTCATTACTCATATATGTATATATGGATAAGAACACATGAATTATGTCAGTCTTCATGTTTGTGATCACATAATATATGTAGTTATATAGGCTTAATGTTAATTATCCTTAAATGTCTAGAGCAATGATGAAAATTTTGTAAATGGTTACAAAATAATTTTTGTTGATAACTTTTCGAAAAGGAAGTGCTATTTTAAGTAGAAAAGTTAAAATACCTATTTTATATCTATCTATATATATTTGAATTTGTGTCACTTTTACATGGAAATGTGTGATTTGTCAAAGGTTCTATAGTAGTCATGGCTTTGGTCTGAGTCTTGAGTTCTAATCCTAAATGCACCATTGACTTGTTGGGTGACCGTTACAGATGATTTCAAATCTTAATTGTTTTGGGAAACAATAATGCTTGCCTCTCTCCCCGCATCATTACTTTTTTCTATCAAAATAATTATTCACAATAATAGTGAAATATGCTGTGTATTCCTTCTGTCATAAACAGTAACAATTGCAACCATCTTCTTTAGATTGTGATTTTCCTTTCACTTGATACTTAATTGCAGTACTTCCAACGATGGAAAAAGTCCTCTAACAACTTAGAGGACCATCTTCAATGCTTTTCTTCTTATTTGTTCTTAAACCTGTATCTGCCTTCTTCTCCAAGCAGTTCCGGAAATTACTCCTGTCGAGATCATAATGACTCACACAGTGAAAATGAATGCTTAGTTCTCAGTTTGTAACTTAACCTCACCTACCAGTTGCATATGACAGAACTAATCATTCCTTTGCCCTTGAAATAATTTCTGCACTTGCATTTCCATCTCCTTTTGATCTTTATTTTCTTGGCACTTTTTTCTCAGATTCCTTCACTTAGTCTTTCTTATCTTTTCAACCCTCAGATGAAGAATGCAGGGCTCAATCACTGGACCACTAGTCTTACAGCATGCTCTCAATTTCTTTTAGATTCAGGGCTTTAAATGCCATTATATTATAAAAACCATATCAGGACACAGAACCACATAGTAAATTGAACAGAGAAAGTTTAATATAAATAATTATTAGGCATGACAGAGGGTTGACTACTAAGGGGAAAAGACTAGAGAATATAGGAATGCAGATACAAGGAGAAACTGTATTTAAGACTAAGAGCTCCCAAGGTAGAAATAAATATGAAAAAGACTTCTTTTCCCTAGAAATGAGGTCCAGGTTTTATAAGAGTGTGTGTGGCTATGACCAGATAGATAAGAAGTGCCGCATGCTCCTTACTGCTTCACTGCAGAATCCTGGCAAGGAGAACACATTCCCAGGAAGAAAAGCCACTTCTCTGCCAGTGACCTTTCAGAATCTTCCACTTAGGAAGTGTTTCCTGGTGCCACCTGGCAGGGTACAAATATGTGGGATAAAGAAAAGTAGACATGAATCTGAGAGGTAATGTATTGTATAACCGATACAATTATCTCCAAGTTTTTTAATCTTACACATATATTTATGTACTTAATATATACTTATAGCCCCCTTTGTATTTTCCTATATTCTGTATATGTATATAGATCTACATATTTATAAAACATATGTGTGTGCATGTATACATACACATTATACCTACATACACACATATACATATATATATATATTTACACACACTCTTTCTCTCTCCCTCTCTCCCCTTCCCTACATTCCAGGGTACTTTATCCACATGCCTGCCTGCCATCTTAACTCAAATGTCTAATAGACATCTCAATAGTAACATGTTTGAACTGAACTTTGGACCTTTCCTTTAAACTTGGTTTATCCAAAGTCGTCTCTGTCTTATTAAATGATGACTCTATAACCCCAATAACTGAGTTCAGTGACTTTAAAATAATTCTTAAATATTCCATTTCTCACTTTTAAAATCTAATCTTTAACATATCCTACTGACTCTAAATTTGCAACATTTCCAAAGTTTCACCATGTCCCGCCACAATCAACATTGCTACCTGCATGGACATGGCAAGCATCAGCTTTTGCCCATTTATTTCAGTACTATCTAACTTGTTTCTCTGCTTGTCCTTGATTTTCTAATAAGTATTCTCAACACAGTAGCTATAGTAAATCTTTTACAAAGAAGTTGGGACAGTCACTTCTCTGTCCTTCAATATCTTTCTCTGTTACATCTTCCTCTCTAAATGTTCTATAAGACCTAAAAAAAAAAAAAAAATGATTCCACCAGGAGCACACTGATTTCCTTGCTATTCCTTGGACACTCCAAACATGTATCCACCTCAGGACCTTTAAACTTGCTGTTCTTTTAGTATTTGATTAAATACTACCATCTCTGCCAACTTAAAGGAGAATTTCAGTCTCCCTCACTGACCGTATACCCATCTACTCTTTTCCATCTTAGGTCTTCCTAAATGAATCATCAGTATCTGAAACACTGTAATTTATATTGTTTATTGCTTGCCTCTAATACTAGGATTTATACCCCGTTAAGGCAGAGTCTTTTGTTTTTTGTTCACTGATGTGTGACCAAGGTCTATCCCAGAGGAAACATTCAACAATATTTGTTGAGTTAATAAATGAATGATTATTTGGTAAGATGTTAGGAATGAAATAGCATGCAGCTCATTTATGTTAAGCTCAAAATAGGAGTTCCCATGTGGCTTAGTGGTTAATGAACCTGACTAGGATCCATGAGAATGCAGGTTCTATCCCTGGCTTTGCTCAGTGGGTTAAGGATCTGGCATTGTGGTGTGCTGTGGTGTAGGTCCCAGACATGGCTCGGATCCTGCATTGCTTTGGCTGTGGTGAAGGCTGGCAGTTGTAGCTCTGATTCGACCCCTAGCCTGTGAACTTCCATATGCTGTGGGTGTGGCCCTAAAAAGACAAAAGACAAAAAATAAGAATTTAAAAAATCTCAAAGTAATATTTAGGCTTTAGAGAAGAAGTCCATTAGTTGTAATTAAATTTTTTCCTTCCATAAAGTGAAGCTAATATTTTATTGTACTTTAATATATTGCCCTTTTCTTCCTCCCTTCACCCAATGTAAGTACATATGGAGACAATAACACTTTTTCAATGCTGCATATTATTGTAATGAATGATACTTTTGTCCAGAATAAAACTATCTTTTCTTTCTGTATTTCTGGCCTGGCACAATAAATCATAGTCATGGATAAATAGTTGTTCTAAAGTAGAGAAACAACTATTTTCTGTATCTTAAATAATTTTACAAAAGTACTGTATTATAAGTATAAATATATCATGTTCATTGAACTGATTATAGGAGGTGATTACACTTCTTACAAAGTATGCATAAAGAACATTAATATTGTTTCATATACTATATAATGAATATTGTAAATTTACTATAATATTTTCCTTTATTTTAGAAAAACTTTATATGATTTAGATGTCACAGATCTTTTAAAATAGCACAGTATCAAGAACCATTTTTTCTATCCCTCTTGAGATGTTCTTTCAGAGAAAGCTGAGGAATTCAAGTCGTTCTACTGACCACAAACCAAAATTAATTGTAGCACACACAAAAATTGTAGCCAATTATGTTATTTTTTCCACTGTGAGTAATTTTATAAAGTAAGACCTAATGCATCTTGTAGCTGTATCATCTTCTACCTTCTGAGATGATGCCATATTACAGTTTTCTCTATTTACTAGCAGTACTTTAGAGAACCCATAGTTCTGTGCAGTTACTCTCTTCTGCTTCCAAAAAGCTAGGGTTCACAAAACTGCCAAATAAACAGTGCCATGAAAGAGGAATTTGTGAAACTCCTGGATTATGTAAAAAAAAAAAAAAGCTCACATAAAACTCACTATTTCTATTCAATTTAAACTGTACTTCAGTTCTCTTTCTACCAGAGCTAGTGACTTTGAGTAACAGTAAACCACATGTACAAGAGTGGGTATATGCAAACATATCTACTTCACCATGACTTTGTACTGTTCATCAAACTCTAATTCTGGTTCTATGATAAACATATCAAGAAAGAACTGGGGCTGGCAGGTAGCAGAATGTGGACCTGGCATGTTCTCTGCATAACTGGCTCAGTGTATACATTTGCTGTTCTCCTTTATGACTACATGCAGCTCTACACCATAAAAAGAAAAGCAACCTACTGTTTAAAATGCATTTGGGGGCTATGAAGGTCACAGCTGAAGTGTGAATTTATTTTAGTTGGTTTGAGTTTCCATTCTAAATGCTTTCACTTTACTGTGTAAAATCTCTCTCTTGCTGTTTTGAAAATTGCACCTGTACAGAGAAAGGTCTCATTTAATTCAACATTACTTTACTTTTATATATAGTCTTTCTTAAAAATTCCATTCCAAGAGGCTGAGTTAAATAATACTGCTTCAGAGTATAAATTAAACGTTAAAGTCAGCGAGATAAAAAGCAAGTATCCACCAAAATGGTGAAACATGAAGATGGATAATTTTAATGTCATTAAGCCCAAAGCCATGTCTTTGGAGGTACTGTCCTTATTTTTGAGCCAACATGGGAAGAGCCATAGCTAAAAAAATACCTGCAGTATTGGTATAGATTTTTTCCTCTTTCCTCCAAAATTCAGTCTCCATCTCTAGAATTGCCATATTTAGTATATAAAAACATGTAATACGAAGTTGAATTTGAATTTTAGGTACATAATAAGTGCATTGTTTTACATAAGTATGAGTTTTGCAATATTAAGATGCACTTATCCTTATAAATATATCCATTTGATTTACTCTTATGTCCCATGTTTTACTGGTATTCTATTTTTCCTACACTCAAATACCCAGAAGTAAACATGGTGGAGGTATTTTCTGATCAATGGCTAGAAGAAAAACTGCTGTAAATTTTTTTTCTTAAGACATTGGTCTTTAAATATAACTCATGGTATCATGATTTGACAAAGGGACAATGAGTATATATTAGAGGGAAGTGGCGGCTTTTACACTCTAGAATTTTCTCTACAGGACAAAATTTCTAGAGGGAGGTTGAAACGATACCCATATATGTGCATATTTTAACTGTCATTCAAGATTGTAGGCACCTGCAAGATCCATAGCTCCTTGGTACCAGCTTGACTCTCATTATACAGACACTTGCTTCCATTCTGCAGATTCAAAACTCCAACCACCGGCTCCAATCCCAGGACTTTTAATCACCATAAAACCCCACCTATTTACTCTTTTATGCAACACAGTAACATCAACAGCAATAGTTTTTTTCTCTATAAACATAATTTTCCTTTTCAGACATTTTTAAAATAAAGAGTCTCATTGCCAATGTATTTCACTGTTTTTTTTTTTTTTAAACACTTTAACCATTCATCAGACTAAAATTGATAAGGTATCAGTTTTTCAGGCTGGTGATACTTTGCCATTTCATATGAGGTGATTAATTCAGTAGAGAATGTACTTCCCTTAACAAGTAGGCTTATCATCCAAGACAGATTTATCCATCCTATTAGGGGATTAATAGTACTGTGAACATATCAGGAACTCAAAATGCAGAACTTTCTCTAGAATGTTTTATCTGTTCTTGATAAACTCTATTTAATTCTACCATACCCAAGATACTTTATTTACCTTACAACAGGATTAATCTCAAAATATACCACAACATTTTATCCTGTGAATTTATTTACGATTGAGAAGGATCAAAACAATATGTATGGTAATGACATTTAGGAAAACCTAGTATCAGCTCATAGATAGCAGTGGAGAAGAAAAACTCTGAATCCCACTGAATGCAATTAATATAATCAGAAGCTTTATAATTAAGAATAAAAGAATGAATACATGTGTAATCATCCTTAATATTGGTATCTAGCAAGCAAGCTTTTCAGGATTCATTAAAGGGTTTCACTGATACTCTGTAATAGGATGTGAATAATAGGATTAATATAGCTATGGGCAGTGTTAGGTCAGCTGGCAATAGATCAATCCAAAAAGCAGAGCATATTAAAAGGATTATAGATTAGCAATTATATGGCTTCACAAACAAGGAATAGATCCTTGAGCATCTCTAAAGGTTAGCAGAGATAGAATATCAATTTTTTTTCAGTGTATAATCCAGTAGTGTCTGAAAATGAAAGAAGAGATGGGATTTAGGCTATGATTACAATTGACATAATCAAACCAAACCATCCTTTAGTATCAGCATCTGGATTTCAAAGAGAAGTGATCTTAGTATAAAGTGAAGGGAACATTTGTGATATAATAATGAAATAGTTTGAAGGACAAAGATTTTAGTTGTTAGAATTCTGAGAGACATGTCATAGTCAATTATTCAGATCTTATATTCAGCATTAAGCTTCTAAGCATTTGTGTGATCCCTGGTATGTGTAAAGTGAATTCTCAATTTCTGTGGATGAAAATCAATACTGTGCCTTATGACTACCACATTCTATTTGAATTTTAGCTTGACACATCCTTTAAACTTATCGATGGTATATAATTATCTGAGTTCTTAGCTTTGTTTTCTACTGAGTTATTTCCAAGTGATGGTATAGTAGTGCTTTTGATTATACAATATATAGAGTCTTGTGTAACAAGCTACTTATATTTAATATTTGTTTTTTTATGATTTACAAATTCATGTCTAAAGAATTTGCACCAAGGATCTAATAAAACTAAACTGTTTCCAGGAAACAATTTTTTTGAATGCCCTCATAAAATGATATAAAATGATTACTTTTCAGGGGTATAGAGTATATACCATTATTTATTTGGCTTAACGATAAGTGCGAAAGCCTAGGATAGATGCCTGCTGTATCCTGTGAAATAAGAGAGTGTGGAACGGGGCTCGTGTCTCTAGTGTGTGTGTTAACCCCATTATCCTGCTCTTTAGTTCCTATACAGCCTTTGACTTTCCTGATTAGGCAGTTTGGCACCGTAAAGGTAAAAGTTTAGTGTGTAAGAACCAAGTTTGTATAGTGACACTTTATTCATGTGTAAGCTTCTCCATAGCCTGTGAGTTCTACTCATTGCTTTGAACTGAATTGGGTTCACAAATTTCCATGCACAGTTGGCTCACATATTCAGGTGTGTAGTATTCATGTCTGACTTACTACATATAATTGGTAAAGGAATGCAGCCTATGGGAAAGTCAGAAAAACATAAAAGCTGATATCATAGCATCCTATTTCAAGCTTATTTGCCAATTAATAAATGTATGTTGATTCAACTATGATCAAAACTGGCATATTTTGTCTTGACATTCAATGATGCTGACACAAACTTTGTTAGGCAATTATTCGATAAATTGAAAATATATGAGAATTACATGCTTATTTTGAAAAAGCAGATTTTCAGACTTGTGTTTTTTGGTATAAGGATTTTTACCAAGAAAATTCTTGGCTTTTCAAAAAAGTGGAATGATTCTGGGCATATTTGACTCAAAATGTTCAGCATTGATTCCCCTATGTATTCTGTTAGATATCTACCATCCTGGGACTTTTCTGATACTTTGTTCTTTAAAACATTAGAATGGGGCTCTTTAATGCCCAGGGATAATAAGTGAATTAATGAATGAACAAATAGAACAAACACCAATACAAGTCTTTAATTATCTGTTATAATATCACTCAAAATGGTTGTGTATTTTAAAGTTTGGAAACTATTACGAAGATGGTGTAACTAATGTAATAGTCATATTTGTAGATGTAGAATTCATATTTTGGAGCTCAGAAGACACCTAAACACTCAGGCAGTGGTCCAGGACAGCTGGGATTGGGGGAGGAATTTGTGAGTATTGATGTAGAGAGCAAGGCCACTCGTAGACAGTCCCCAAAATTGAAAGTCAAATGTTCAAATGTGAGGCATGGGTTTGTCATTAAGTTGCTTTTTATCTGGACAGAAGTTTTATGTATATAAAATCAGGCAAGGTGATTTGGTCTATATTAATGCTACAGAATGGGGCTTTTCATTAACCTTTTTTTTTCAGAAAGAATTATGAAATATGAAAGTAGTTTCTTTTGGAAATATTTAGGATAAATTTCTGAATCATTTTTTAAGTTTTTATTCTCTCTAGATGTATTTTGTCTTGGTTAATTTTCTGTTAATATTTACATTACTGACATTGATTTCATAGAGGTTTTCAGGTTTAAGTAGAATACAATGACATTTATTATACCTTGTTTATTTTTTTTTTTTTAGGGCCACACTCATGACATATGAAGGTTCTCAGGTTAGGGGTCAAATCAGAGCTACAGTTGCTGGCCTACACCATAGCCACAGCAACTTGGGATCTGAGCAGTGACTATGACCTACACCACAGCTCATGGCAACACTGGATCCTTAACTCAATGAGCAAGGCTAAGAATTGAACCTGTAACCTCCTGGTTCCTAGTCAGATTTGTTTCCACTGCACCATGACAAGAACTCCCCTTGGTGATTTTTAAAACAATTCACATTGATACATTTTTTAACCATTTCTGATCTTACAAATTGTTTATAACTTAACTGACTTTATTTTATTTTTTATTTTTAAAAATAATTTTAAGTTTATGACATCTGTTAAAATGAGTGCATTTAAGTTAAGAATTTTTTGTTTTATACTTCCTATAATATAGTTTCTAAATTTCAGTTATGTTTCTATGCAATTTCATATTCTAGGTCTTACTTTTGAATTAGCTTTATTTAGGGTAGTCTTTTAAAAAAAATAGCTGTAGTTGTTTTTTTGTTCATATTCTGAAATTAAAGTCTGGCTTTTTGTATTATGGTGGAGATTATGGACTACATGATTATGTTAATTTGATTATTAAAATATTTGTTGTAGGGTGAAAAATTAAGAATAAAAGGTTAATTATTTTTGCCTCTCACATTTAACATATCAGTTTTGTTATCAGCTTAGTAATACTGTAAAACGTACTTTTTAACCTGAAATCAATGAGCATATTACAAAAGGATATCGAGGGGAATTGTTTAAAATTCACTAAAATTTCCACTTCTCTAATAGGACTAGAATGTCCTAAAATGTTTCTTAGAGGATAAACTTCACAATTAAGGTGCACAGGATGAGTTGATTCAAGCAGCACCAGAGGTAGGGAAATGTGGAGGCTTAGAAAAAGGAGAGCATGCAAAAGGGCACTCGACATAGGGAGCACCTTGGAGAGGAAGGGTCTCGTGTTACCCTAGGATCTGGACTGGATGACTGAGTGAATCACGATGCTCTTGATCAAGGTGCAAATACAGGCGCTTTGGAAAAGGAGATATCAAGTCCAGTATTAGTTATATAACTGCAGTCATATAATGCTTGTAATTTTCCAAGACATGTCAGTGTATTTGAAGGATATCAGTTTATCCTCACAACAAAATAGTGAAAATAAGGGAGTTAATATCTCCTTTTACAGGTGAGAAGCTTCATATTAAAGTGATTTTTTTGAAAGTCACAGAGCAACTCAAGAGTGGACTGAGGAATCAAATTATTGTTTCTAATTTACAAATAAAGGATTTTTATGCACTACTGCTAGATATCCCCATTGCAGCCATTTAACATTCAAATGTACACATAGATTGTATAAAATTTTGAAATGAAGTAGATGCTCATTCATGTCCTTTGATATATACTCATAAATCTGTTATTAATCTGAGAGCAAAGAATTGAAAAGGATTGACTTCCTAATATTAATTATGTAACTTTCTAATAGAGTTCCAATATTAAAAATTCCTCATTTTTCACTTCAAAAGCGACTGCAAATGATAGCAAAGGAAAAAGAAAGTAAGGTTTTTACACCATGACAGCTGGTTCTGGAGAAAAGTTATTTCTAAAGGCAAGAATTTAGCTTAACTGGTAAAATGAAAACCATTCCTTTCATTACAAATAGCTTAAATCTGTAGTCTCAAAACTCCCCCCAGCCATGAACTTCAAAGCCCTCCCAGAGCAGTCCTGGAACAGGTTTCTTATTTTCCATTTGAACTTCTTAATCGATCTTTTCCACTACCTACTATTCGTGCTTGGGAAGTAGAAGGATATATGAATCTGAGTTTTAGCTGAATCAGACATAAACAAAAGCTAGGAGCTAGAGAGAAATTTGCCATTCTGTCCAGCTCCTTTTTAACTAACCATTTGAAATTTTCGTAGCTCTATCTTCATAATAAACCAGACTGAATTAGTCGACTTGCATTTACTAAAGTTTGTACTTTTAAAAATGGATTTACTTGTATAAATATGGTAGTAATTTAATAAGAAACAGAAGAAAATAGGTAGTGGGAAGACACGCTGAAATACATTAACTCCATTTTATCTAGTGTTTGCATGAATTACTTCAAAAAACATCCAAACTTGTGATAGAGCCCAATTTACTGCAGTGGTTTGTGCTCACATTTTCTTCCATGAGGAGCATTACATAAGAGCTAGAATTGTATAGAGAGCAGGAGATGGTACATTGTAAAAGCAGTTACTAACTTGAGATGAGGCATAGTTTCTTTAAAAATTGTCTACAGTAATATTTCTTGTCGTATGTTTTTTTCTGGAACCTCATCAAACCATAAAAGCAGCAGAGTCGATTTTGCCTCCTTTTGAACCTGGTGGGGCTTTGTTACTACCTTGATGAATAGAATGTGGTAGAAGTGACACTATGTGATTTTAAAGATTATGTCATAAAAGAGGGATTGAGTTTCCACCTGATACTCTCTCTCAGGAAATATATCTACGAGCAGTAAGATATTAAGAAATTGAATTCCTAAAGCTGGTGTGCTAGAGAGACTGCAATTAGAGGCCACAGAAAGAGAGTTGCCTGAAGAGCCCCCAGAGGTTCCTGGCCCCAGCTATTTGAATCTGCCCAGCATTAGCTGCCAGGTGTATGAGTTGAGCAAGCATTTAGATGTTTCCCTCTCCAGTTTTCAAGCTGCCCCAGTTTACAGTAAGTGGAATAGAGACAAGCTGCCCTCTCTAAGCCCTGTTCAAACTGCAATTTGGTGAAGACAGTAAATATTGTTACTGTTTTAAGCCATTAAGTTTTGGAGTGATTCGTTACATAGCATTTGATAACAAAAGATATTATATATACTTTAAATTGCAAGATATCGATTAATTAAGTCCTGGCTTATCTAGGAAATCATATCAGTTTATGCTGTACTTGTGCACTTTTATTCCTCATATCTCTTCTTCATGTCTTTGATCTTACATCCTTATTTATGTTATACTGGGAATGTGAAAAATTAACAAAAGGTAATTCGATTGTGTTAGAGTCTTTCTAAAAGTACTAGTTAGGGAGGAAGGATGGGGAGAAACATTTGAAACCGTAGGATAAAATAGGTAACAGGCAAGATTTTATGTGATTTTCCATGTGGGTCACTGATACTTCAGGCAACAAAACATTTGCTGCATGACAGTTTGAAATAACTAAATGATTTCTACTGCAATGATATCCAGATTTTCCCATGTAATACCATAGAATGAGCTTTTAAAAACTCGGTCTCTCTCTCCTTGGACTACAGTCTGTCATTGTTTTCCTCATTAGATTATAAACTAATTAGCTTGAGCAATTTTTCATGTTCCATAAGAGTCTTAAAGGCAAGTTCATGCACTGAGAAGATGGGATGATGATTTGACAATATGTACATGGAGTGAATTGGGTATGGCACTCTGCACAGATGCCACTAAATACCACTGAGCCACAGAAGGCTTACTGCCTTCAGAACCCATTAACTCTTTCCATATCTTGGTTATCTTGGTTAATTAACAAGGATTGGGCTTAGGAACATAGGTTCATTCCTTTAAAACAGAACTTCTGTTTACTTCTTGCTAGAGTAATTATTCTATAATTACCAGATAGCTCTACTAATTTCTCATCATACATTTCCCTATCAGGGTTGTCTCTGTGGTTGGTCGCTATCACTCTGGTGAGAGCACGTGTGCACACACACACTTTTTTGACACCTTGGAGGAAGCATAGGTACAATGATAAAAATGCAAAACTATTCTGATGTAAGAATATATGAAAAAAGATGGGTTTAAAAAGAAGATAAAGTCCAGTGTTCTCAAGCAAGATGGTGACTTGGGAAAGTAAGACCATGATATTATATAATTAAGAACATTTTTAGTACATGGAGCCACTAAATCAATAAGAAATGAATTGTTGAGAGAAAATATGTTAGAATTTTGTTTCTAAGGCCAAGTTTATGCCAAGCTTCTAATTTCTATGAAAAAAATACAAATGCTATTAAAAACATGATAAAGGCACTCAATCTTAAAGAGGAATAGAAGAAAATGCTACAACACATTATAATTTCTTTAACCTATCAGTTTGGCATAGAAGTCAAAAACTGGCAAGCAAGTGGAGAAAGGGGCACACTCATGCATGTTGCTGGCAACATAAATTGATACCATTATCGTGGAGAATATATTAGTTTGCTGCAGAAACACACTCAGGAAAATACATCTACAGTATTTTGCAGTGGCTCCCATGAAAAGGTGGCATATGTTCCCCCTCCCTTCAGTCTGGGCTGACTTTGTGACTAGCTTTGACCAACAGTATGCAGCTGCATTCCAAGCCTAGGGTTTAGAAGGCTTTGTAACTTTTTCTCTTGTTCTCTTGACATCCTGAGACCACCATATGAAGAAGCCAGGCTTGTCTTTCCTGGGGTGAGAGACCATGTAGAAACTGACGCTTAGCTGGACTACTAGCACCAGTTGTCAGAAATGGAAGGGAGCACATGTCTGAGTTTTCAGGCCCTTTTAAGCTCCTGATAATTGCAGCCATTTGAGTGACCCCGAAGGACTGGCATGTACCAGTATCAATAACCTTCCACTACTGCTATACACAGACATACACACATGCATATATGTTTGTAAATTAATAGACTAGTTCTAAATGGAGATTAAGGAAATGTGTAATAGTGTTTAAGGGACAGGGAAAGTAGGGAGACCAGTCATACTTGTTTAAATGAGTATTCTGTCTTTTGAATTCTATCACATGAGTTTATTAACTACTAAGAAATTAAATAATGAAAACTACATATTAAGATATCAAGCAGTACTATAGTTTGTCAGGTTATTCTTACTGGTACATGCCACATTTAAGAAAAAGGAACTGGCAGAGGGAATAGTAGAGAGGGAATACTGTAGAATGGCTTTTCTGTGGAAATAGTAGGATTAGTTTCTGAAGTCTTTTAATCCTAAAAACTCACAAAACCTTATCAGAAAGTGAGTCAGCAGTGAGGCTCGTTAATGAGGACCCAAGCAGTTTCTACACAATACCCAGTGATATTCTGAGGATGGGCAGATAATCAAAGTGAAAGAGAAATGTTAAAATATCTTAATACAGTCTTTTAATCATCTCTGTCAAAAAAAAAGCAACAAAAATGAAGGCCAAAAAATGCACAAGCTTTTACTTTGCTATTTAACATTTCTACATTGATTGTTAGAATCATACACATATACTACTTAGCATAGTGATAAATTTCATACCGAAAGCTCCAAGAATATATTTGTGTATGTATGTATGTGCTTGCCAGACTACTCTATCAAATTATTAATTAGAATGTATCAAAGAGTTTCATCATGAAATACTGCCTAATGGGAGTTGGAAAAAAGTAGAAAAAAAACCATTGGAAAAAGTTCAAATTACTGGTGATTAGTGGAATGGGTGTGGAGAATAATTCCAGGTGCAGGCAGGTAGTGAAATAAATCTGTATAATTCAACTAATTAAAGTTCTGTTCAAAAGAATAAGAAGTGAATATGAAACATTCTCCTCCAAAGTCTTCATTATGGGGGAAAAATAAGTTGTGTTATATGTCTCTCCCTGACTCTCACTCTCACATACACACCCACCCACACTCACACCCACACCCCTGATTTTTTGCTACAAAAATAGAAGATTGTTCCCTGGGAACAAAATGGTCCTAGGAAGGCCCGACTTATTATTTGAAATTCTATGCTTTTAACAGTCATAGATGTACAGATTGTGCTGGTCATTGAAAAACATTATTTTAATAAATGGTAAGAAATACTTTGCTATAGTAGTTCTTTGCATCAAAAAATCATAAAATTTAATTACAAAAGAAAACTAAGAAGTAATAAAAATATAATTTACTGTTTTAAATACTTGCTATGTACAAGGTATTCTGTATTCATTGTCTTTAATCTTTAAAACTATCATCCTTCTGATTGTTTTATCGCCTCTCCTAATATATTGACCTCAAGAATATCTCACAGATGGTGTTCCCGTCGTGGCTCAGTGGAAATGAATATGACTAGTATGCATGAGGATGTGGGTTTATCCCTGGCCTTGCTCAGTGGGTTGGGCAAGGATCCAGCGTTGCCATGAGCAGCAGTGTAGGTCACAGATGCGACATGGATCCCGTGTTGCTATGTCTGTGGCATTAGGCTGGCAGCTGTAGCTCTGATTCAGCCCCTACCCTGGGAACTTCCATATGCCTCCGGTGCGGCCCTAAAAGTAAAAAAAAAAAAAATATTATCGCCTTCTTTCAAATTTCTACTGATTTTACCCCCTTCTAGACCACCAAATCTACTACAGCCTCTGATTCCCCTGTTTCTCTTTTATCTTGCCCCCCTGTTGATCCTCTACATCATTGCAAGTTGATCTCAAATCAGAGCTGATTAAAACTCTTTAACAATTAACCAGGAACCTTGGAATAAAATACAGACTTCTTAGTAAGGAACATGCATTTCTGCATGATCTGGCATTGCCTAACCCTCTTACCTCATTTCAGTCCACTTCCAGGGGCTGAGCTAGATTCCCTTGTATTCTCTTGTTGCCTGAAAATGCCTACTTCAAACTGAAAGCCTCTGCCAGTGTTCTCTGCTTGACTTCTAAAGATAATTCTGCTATTCTTTGCATTTTTAGCTCTTTAACTCACTTAAATCATCCCAGTGGAGGGTTCTTTCTTGGCATATTATTTAAAGTAAATTGTGCCTTATCCTTTCATTATTTTCCAATTCAATCAGCAATAGGTAATCTCCACAGCACTTTGTACAATATACTCTTTAAATCTTTCTATACTCAAATTATTCAGTTTTAAGCACAAAATGAAAACATTTTGAAAAAAAATCCCCAAACCTAAAAGTTTATCCTGAGAAAATATACTTAAAAAGACATAGTAAACCCAGAATATAGGAGTGGAAATACTTCTATAGGGGTAGGTACTATATTTCTATAGCAATAATCTGTTACACTTATAGTACTTTAAATAATAGAAAAGGGTATAGGCTTTCTGCTGTAAGATGAATAAGGTCTGAGAATATAATGTAAAATGTGGCAAATATAGTTGATGATATTGCATTATATAATTTTTATTGATATGTATTTGATGTACAATGTCAGTTTTACAGATGTACAATTCATTCAGTTATTAAAGGTTTTACTCCATTTATGGTTATTATAAAATATTAGCTGTATTTGTGTGTTGTCTAGTATATCCTTGTAGCTTATCTTATGCATAATAGTTTTTAAACTCAATTCTCTGCCCCTAGAGTGTCCCTTTCCCCTCGCCTCTCGCCATGTGTAACCACTGTTTCTCTTATCTGAGTCTGCTTCTTTTTTGTAATTTTTGATAGTGTGTTGTATTTTTTAGATTCTACATATAAGAAATACCATACAGTATCTGTCTTTATCCGACTTATTTCACTTAGCATAATGCCCTCAAAGTCCCACCATTATGTGTCCTAAAAGCGAAGGCACCTTGTTAATTGTCCTGAACCAGGTGCAGTTGTCATCTCAACACAGTAATATCCTTTTAAATGCTTACCCATGTTGATACCACTCACCAAGCAATGCAACTCAAGGTGGGAGAAACTGGCTTATCTTTTGAAGTAGATGGAAATGTAATTACTATCTGAAGTGACTGATTTGAATAGAGCTACTGTTAAAGCATCAGACATTACCAGCAATTTCTTGTTTGCTTTGAGGAGAAATCGCTTAATTTCTAACAATGTGTGATTCAATCAAGGGGTGAAAATGAGGAACAAGTCAAAAAATAAAATAAATTGGGAGTTTGGGGTTAGTAGATGCAAACTATTGCATTTGGAGTGGATAAGCAATGAGATGCTGTCGTATAGCAGAGGGAACTATAGCCACTTGTGATGAAATGTGATGGAGGATAAGTAAGAAAAAAAGTGTGTGTGTATATATATACACACACACACACACACACACACACATATATATATATAATCTGGGTTACGTTGCTGTGCAGCAGAAATTGACAGAACTTTGTAAATAAACTATAATAAAAAATTTAAAGAAATTTCAAATAAGCTTCAATTAATTGAAGGAAAATCCCAGATATGACCCACTACACACTTTTTAGGATAGGAGCATCACAATGCTAAGTGTTGGTAAGAATGAGGGGGGAAATTCTTAGACAACTGTTAGAACTGAAAGTTAGTTCACACTCTTTAGAAGGCACTTAGGGAATACTTAGTGAAACTAAAAATGCGCACATGCTGTTCCTGGCAATCTTTGTTCTAGTGGCATGCTACCGTTGATACTGAGAGTGAGGTCTTTGGACCAGCAGCAGCATTACCTGGGAGTTGGTAGAAAATGCAGCATCTCAGGCCCCATTCCAATCTTAAATTAGAACCTAGACTTTAACAAAATCCCCTGGTGATTTCTGTGAACACTGAAATTTAAAAACCACTGTCCAGAGAGTCTCTCATACAACTTTCAAGGAAATATGTATTAAGAATATTCACTTATTCTTAAAAAGACAAGTAGAAGTAACACAGATGTCAGTTTGTAAAAAAAACTATCAGTGAAATGAGATGTACTCATATGATGAAATATAAAGCACTTAAAACACATGATCTAGAGCTACATTCTGAATAATGATTATTAAAAAGTATATAATAAGATTTTAAACATTAAGTCATAGGACAATAAGTACCATTTGAGAACAGTGATATAAAACAAAAATACTATGTATATTAGAAATATGTATATAGAAATATATTCTCAAATATATATTGGAATTTATGTCTGGGAAAGGAGAAAAAAGGGGTGGAATTCAACCTCATCAGTACAGTTTTTCTTAAAAATAAGGAAACATTGATGCATGTCTCCATTAATTTTTTTCCTTATGTATTTGTCGTAGTATCATTTTCACTTTTCTAAATGTAGTTTAATTGAAAAATAAAAATAGAAATCAAAGAACATAAGACAGTTCACAGAAGAAATGTAAAAACTGCTGAACATTTAAAAAGCTACACAGTTACCCCAGTGAAATACATGTAAAATAGTGAAAACACTTTTTTTATTAACTACCTTAGCAAAGAAAGAAAAGTTTTGTTTTCAATAAATTTAAAAACGACTCTCGTACACGATTTGTGGCAATGTAAAATCTTCAGTTTTAATTTGGTTTATATCTATCAGGATTTCTTAATTTGCAAACTTCATTGATAAAACAAGTCCCATTTCCAGGGATTCGATGTTTAGAAGCTAACACTGTGTGCAAAGATTTGCATTCAGTAATGCTGATTACTTCATTGCTGAAAATAAGAAAAGCTAATAAATAAAACAATGTAAAATAGAATTAAAAATAATTGCTGTATATCGTAGGATTAGTTAAAATATGTTAGACCTTTTCTGTGGTGTGTAGGGGAGGTCAGAGGTTATGGGAGACTTTATTTTTTACTTTTTGAATTTCTGTTTTATTCAACAAGAGTAATTTATTGTGTTTGAATTAAGAAAAAAATACCATTGTCAAGATAGGCATAGTTTTTTTGTCATTTATTCCTGTATAATATAAATAATATTTTCGTAATACACTTCCTTTAAGTGAGTGCATCATTCATTTCTCCTTATGTTAGTGAACACATAATATCTCAGTGTTGGATGTCACAAAGGAATACCAGGAAAAAATGGAAACTGTTTTATTTGATATTTATTAGATTCTGAAAATGTAGTAAATAGAAATTCTACTGTGCATTTTTAGTTATTCTCTACTCAGAATCCCTAAAATCATTGTGGATACTGCTCATTCTCCGTTGTCAACAGTGAGGGAAATGAGAACCTGGACAAGCTGCAGAGTTTTATGTAGGTAGTTAGACAGTAGATTTTGGCATTGTTTTATGAGAAAGTGTAGTTATTGTATTAAGGAATTCAGTACATTGTACATTTTCACTCACCATTAATATTTAAATTTTATGATTTATTTAACTTTTGAATCCTCATAGTTAAGCATGATGATTTATTTAAATTGATAATATTTCATTAGAGTTTAAAATTTAACATTAATCAAATTAAATCTAAATCATTAAATTCAGTATTACTAGAGAAGAATCATGAAGTGTCAGGAGGTGAGGCAAGAGTACATTCCAGAACTTATATATAAATATTTTTTACAAAACAGCACTGACTGTAGTCATTAATTGTTTCATATAAGTGTACTTGAAAGCATCAACTTCTAGAGTGCAAAGGGTGGATTTGCTTGCTTATCTGCAGCTGTCCTAAAATATTATAGCCAAGTACTTAGTAAATTACTTGATGAGTAGCAAATGTGGATAAAGTATAGTATACATTTCTAGATGGAAATACAGTTTTGGTTATAAAATTACCTTTTAAAAATATGTCATGATATGATTCTCATATTTATGTAATCCTCTGTGTTATGTGTGGTCACTGCATTATTTCGTGTTCATAAATAATACTGCTTAATTGTGGCTTGCTTATAGCCAGAATTCCTTCCTTTTATAAAAGGGTAGAGAATGAAATAAAATACTATGACTTGTTTGCATATTATTCTAGTTTCCTGACAAGTAAGTAGAAAGTGTTATCAACTTTAGTTTCAGGTTCTTAATTATGATTTCTCTTCAAGTAATAAAATACCGTTCTCATGAATTTATCTCTTTTCTTCTTTAGTCATTGACCTGGTCCCCAAAACACAATTTTATAGAGCATTTTCTTATACAGTACTTCAGAAATGTCATTACAGCACTAGAGAATTGGCATTTTCTGTGCCAAGATGTCATTCCTAATAATAGTGTGTCTGAGGAAGTAAAGCTGGAAGAAAGCTGCCAGGGTGGGGAATGGCAAGTTTGTCTCATCTGTAAATAACTGTGATTTGTGGGATGATGATCTCACCACCAGGGCTTCTCTCCTCCCCTTCATTAGGATATTCTCTATGCAGTGAGAGGCTGTCAGGACCCCAGTGGAGAGCCAGGAGCAGTGAGTGAAGGTTCCCTGTTTGGTTTAAGTTTTAAAGTCATTTTTGAATATATACCATTGCTCTCCATTGCAGAAGGTAGAGATCAGACGGTGATGAAATCCTGCTCACAACTCCTTGTTGCTAAGTGCAGTTTTTCTCTTTGACAGAGTTGTTCCTACTCTGTAATTCCACCTAAAACTATTTAAGTAGACATGGTTAGGTAAGGGCGGAAGAGTCAGGGCCCATACTCAGGTGAGGATTTAGTGACTTACACTGTGGTTGTAGTTGACAAGCTCTGGGAGAATTTCTTCCATCATTGAACCAGAAAGGAATTAAGAAGTTAATTTATGTTTTCCCGAAGCAAAATTGTCAGAAGGATAGTGTCCATGCTCCTTGGAATCACATTGCATATAACCTACAGTATTCGTAATCACATAACATTTTCTGCAGGGATAGAACTGTGTAAGAGAGTATATATATGTGTGTGTGGCTATATGTATATATACACATATATGTGTGTATATGAATGTATATATGATACATCATATATCTTAGTATTATGTTTTTAAGATGATTTAAAAGAATGATTCCCTATGAGCCAAAGGACAGGGACCTGCTTCAAAAAAAATAGCTCCCACCAGAGACTTAAATATCAAATTTTAGGAGACGTAGGGATGGATAGCAAAATAGGCCAATTGCAGTCATTTCTGTAGTTCTGATTAGAATATCAAAGTTACATTCAAGCTATTTGCCAAGGTAAATATGACCCACAAAAAGGAAGTTTTCTATATTTTCACCTCCACCTTTGACAAGTCCAAGATTCTTTTTTTCTTTTGTTTAGAAAAATGTAAGTGGTTCTAAATAGAAAATTTGGAATGACAGTGCTTTGAAAGTCTATCTCTCTTTCATGAAGAAATTAGGAAGCTTAAATCCTTCGCTTTACTTTTTACAAGATTTTTAAACACTGCTTGATTGGGCTTAGTTGATGTCCCACAAACTAAATGTAATAAATAAACTACGCATTTACAATTTGACAGGTTTGATACGAGTTTCACAAATGAAACTCTTTAACACAATCAAAATAGTAGGCATATCCGCCACCCTACATATTTCCTCATACCTCACTGTAATCCTGCCTCTTACCCTTCTGACCCCTCCACCCCCAGTAAACACTGATCTGCTTTCTATCACTGCAGATTAGGTTGCATTCTCAGGAATCTTATATAAATGGAAACTGCTTTAATTTTCGTTTAACTTCTTTTATCCAGGATAATTATTCTGAAATCTATCCATATTGTTGCTGACATCAATAGTTTAATCCCATTTATTGCTAAGTAGTATTCCATTGTCCATATATATCAGAATTTGTTTAATCACGCACCTGCTGATTAACTCTTGGATTGTTTCTAGTTTGGGGATAATTAGCTTTTAAATGGCACATCCAGAACTTGGATTCAGTTCCATTTGGTATTATTAAACCCATGCTTTTTGTTAACATCGCTCTATGGTCCCTCATTCTTTTTTAGTTATAAGTATATTAAAATTCAGTTAAACAAAACAGGTTGTTTCCTAATTAAAAAACTGAAAATTCCAGAGACAGTATATTAGACATTAATGCCAATCCACTATCCAATTTCCTCCTAGTTCGAGCTGTGTCTGAAACCTACAGTGAGCACCTTCCAAGCTGTACCTAGACCTCCCACTGTAACAGAATCCAAAGTGTTCCATAACTGGATTGGTTTCAAAACGCCTTCTCAAAAATTTATGTCTTCTGTTTCAACTAGGCAGGCTTCTTGATTGTCTGGACCCCATGTCCAGCTTCCCATGCTTAAAAAGATCATGGCATAAATCTGTCCAAGTATAATTCTACTCTACTTCAATGTCTGCTTCAAGACCAACTTCTTTATCAAAACCTTAGGGGCTTATCCTTAGTCCATCTTGATGAATTCTTAGAGATTTAATGGGTTATATGTTATTTCAGTACCAAGAGTCCAACAGAAGCTTAGACCACATGAAAGATTAGTGAAGAATGAATGTGGTCACTGTCCTTTCTCTCTTAACCCTTCCAACAGTGTCTCAGAGATAATGATGATGGTAGCTAACATGTAATGAGTACTGTTTGCCAGCCACTGTTTAGATTATTTGCATGTGTGAACACATTTAATCCACATGAAAATCTTATGAGAGATATACTTTTGTCTTTAGAATTTCACAAGTGAAGAAATTGAGGCAATCCAGGGTGAGCTCCTTAGAAAAGGCTTGGAGTTAGTAATTGCCAGAGCCGAGGCTTGAGTTCACACTTAACCACCACACTTCATTTACCAAAGGATACAGTTGTTTGAAAAGATTACTGTCTACTGATTGCTTACCCAAAAGGTAAAAATCAGGATGGAGTAAAACTTAAAATAACACTAATGCCATTTCAGAATGAGTGAGACAAGACATGATAAAGAGAAAATTTAGGAGAGATAATGTTTACTGTCCCAGTTTTCAGGCAGACTATCACATAAGAGAGGGATTAACTTATCTTGAATAGTCCTAAAGATTAGAATTAGAAGTATTTGGCACATGTTTTCACTTAAACATAAAGTTATTTTTACCTGTCTAAAAATAATTTCAAAAATGGTTTTGTGAGAGAACAAATTGCCTACATCTGGAAGTTGCCCCACATTAGGCTGGTTGACATATTCTGGCAAGAGTTTTGTTGGTGAAATTAAATCAGGAATTAGTTAAAATGCATTTGTTTTAAGGGCCTAAACATTCCAAGAATTCTCATAAGACCGTTCGTTATGGCTGCTGAAACTGAGAGTTACGTAATATAACACCGTGGGTATATCAGGAATGAAAAGCAAAAAAGAAGTGAAGTAGGAAAATTAAAAACCAAAAAGGAAAATGATGGTAGGTGGGCAATGCCTAGGAGATGAAGAAAAAAAAATAAACTGTGTCATCTAGATCTGTATCCAGTGGTACTCCACTGGGCTGAGTAGCCTAGACTGCTGAGCCACTAGACAGCCTTTCCCTGGCTTTTCAAATGTTCACACGTTTAATGGTGGTTTAGAGTTGGCTTAACTTGGTTGTTATTTTTTTCCACTGAGACAGCTTTTTCTTCTTTAGTTAGGAAGGCAGAGCTCTGACTCTGTTGTGGAGAAAAAGCTATTAAAAGAAATTGTGGTATATAAAACGAAGACACTTTTTTGATCATATTTCAAAGGATTTGAAGAGAAAGACAAGAAAATCAATAAATGCATGGATTCCTTTACACTTTAAAAAGACAATTCTTTCCTTTCTAAAGTCTGTTTCTGGGTGTTCCTGCTGTGAAATCAGCCCATAACACACAGATTTAATGGAAATTTACTTGGTAAAAGGATAAAACAGTAAACAGAACAGTGAAGAGTTTGGCTCTTTCTCTTCCTTTCTACCTTTGACAATACTTGCAATAGAAACCATGTAATTTTCTATCTGATTATTTTTTTTTATTTAATTACTTATTTTGTTACAGAGGAAGGTTGGGGTTCAGTTTCATTTCTAAAGTGTAGAATCCAGTCTTTATCATAAAACTCAAATATTTTGCAGATTTTTGTCTATGACACAGAAACTTACTCTTCACTGATATTTTGGCTAACTCATAAAGCAAATGTTATTATATGTAATACTTCAGCAAACAGACCTTGAGCTTACAATAAAATCCTCGGTAATGTGTTAGGGCAGATCACCATTTTAGATGCCTGATGGATTATTCTAAAAAGCAATTCATCTTGAAAATAAAGAATATTACTTGCTTGAGGCGTTTTTCTCCAAACCAAATATCTTCTAAATTCTACTATCTTCAGTAAGTATGGAAAGGAGACAGTCTCCTTAATTACAACAGGAATTTTATCCTGATTCATCTATGTCTTTTGATTCTTGCTGGGAATACTAGACCCTATTATTCCCTCTCCCTCTCTCTCAGATTCATATCGAGTTTTAATTAAACTTAAAAAAAATTGAGATTACAGATTTGCATGTACTTACTACAGAGAGATCCCGTGTACCCTTTGATCTGTTTATTCCAATAACATTTTGCTAAGCTATACCTCAATAACCAGGATATTCACATTGATAGAGTGAAGATACAAAACATTTTTCTTACCACAGCACTTCATGTTGTTATTTTTTTATCTACACTTTTTTTCTGCCCCTATTTCTTAACCCCTGGCAGCCACCAGTCAGTTCTCCAGTCCCACAGTACTGTCATTTCAAAAATGTCATATAAATGCAATTACATAGTGTCATAGTCTACTCATGCCATGTAATGAAAGACAATAGATTGGATGGCTTAAACAACGGAAATTTATTTTTTAACAGTTGTGGAGGCTGGGAAGTCCAAGATCAAGTTGTTGGCCTATTAGTTCCTGGTGAGAGCTCTCTTCCTGAAGAAGAGTGCCTTCTAACTGTGTTCTTATATTATGGAGAGTGTAGGCAAGCTCTAAGGTATCTCTTCTTATAGGGCACTATTTCCATCATTAAGTTTCCACCCTCATGACCCCATCTAACCTGCAGATATCATCACATTGGGTGTTAGACCTTCAACGTAACAATTTTAGATGAAGATAAAACATTAATGCTATAATACACAATAGTAAACCTTTGAGGACTGGCTTTTTTCATTCATCATAATTTTCTGATTTAAGTTTTTGTGTGTATCAATAGTTCATTTTTTATTGCTGAGTAGTATTCTCTGCTTTGGATTTACTGTGGTTTATTTAATCACTCACCTCTTGAAGGGACATTTAGGCTGTTTCCAGTTACTAGCTATTATGAATAAGCTGCCATAAATATTTGTGTACTGTTTTTTATGTGTGTGATTGTAACTATACTTTCCTCTGGAATGGATGCCCAGAAGTGCAATTGCAGGGTCATATAGTAATTGCATGCTTAGTGCTTTAAAGAAACGGTCAGATTGCTTTCCAGAGGGCTGTGACTTTTCACATTCACATCAGTGATCTTCCCATTTTTTAACTGAGTTTTGAAAGTTATGTATTCTATGTCCTCATCCTTTAGATATGTAATTTGCTAACACATATTTTGTCCCAGCTTGTAGCTTGTATTTTCATCATTTTAACAGGCCTGCTATCTAAGCAAAAGTTAATAATGTTATTAGTGTCCAATTTATCAAAATTTCTTTTTGCTTTTGGTATCAATTATAAGAACTCTTTGCCTAGCCCTAAATCCCAAAGATTTTTATCTACTTTTGTCTTAGTCTTACAGCTTTAATTTTACATGTAGGTCTTTAATACATTTTGAGTTATGTTTGTATAATATGTGAGTCTTAGGTTAAGGTAATTTTTTTTTGCCTTTGGATATCCAATTGCTTCATCGCTATTTGTTGAAAAGTTTGCTTACTTGAATTTCATAACTTTTTTTTGATGACAGATAATTTTAAATGAAGCACAGGCTTTATTTCCTTATCCCAAACTAAAGTATTTTTTGTTGTTGCAGGGGGAAATTTGGTCAAATTCCTTCCACACCTCACATACCATCTTATGACTTTCTATCCAGACAAAAATTACACAAAATTGATGATAGTTTTATTATTTTTTTTCAGTCAGTTACCTAAATTCTCACTTGTCTTATTAACAGGGACATAAGCACCTCTACCCTTTAAACTTGCACATATTTTTATATTTTATTCCTTTTAATCTGAAATAAAATAATTAGCATAGTTCAAAGTGGGGTCTTTGGGGTTTTTTCAAGCTAAGTGGCATGTGGCTGGTCTATTACTATCATTTCATTTTACTGTCAAACAAAATTACCTTTGGAGATTGACCTGAAGATGAAGACTGTGCCCTGTAGTATGAGTAATGAGTATTTGCAGGTTTAGATCCTTGCAGGATTGTAGTGGTCTTTTAACCAAGGAGTTGGGAAATTATCTTTAAAATTCTGAAAACACAGAAGTCTTTGGAGCTTCTGTCCTAGATAATTGGGCTACTTGCTCTCAACCCATTCTTCCATGAAAAGCTCACAGATACCAAGATGGTTTGTTCTTATTCAGTAAAGTGCAGTTCATGGCGTCTATCAAATTAAAAAGGATATTTGACATATACTTCAAATGAAAGCAGCTTTAATCTCTGAGAAGGGGAAGAAATAGATATGGTCCTATTTGACCTTAAAATCAGTATCTCCTGGGGATAGTCTATTATTAATATCTATATAATGCTTTGTTTTTCTAAAGCTTAGATTAAAGAAGGGTAAAAACTTACTTTTGAAAGCAAAGGAATGTGGAATTAGGAAGGTAAAATGATACTCTCAAGGTCATACCAAAGGTTCTGGTCCAGGTCTATTTACAATGTATCTTTAAAAGTCTTACAGACAGGCACCTGCAGAATGCTAACTACATTCTGGAAATTGTTATTCCAGTTTAAAGCTTTAGGAAGATCCATAGATGTATTTTCTGTTAGATTTCAGGTCCAAAACCTTTTTATTTTGAGAATAGTGAAAGAAAAACTAAAATTGTGTACTTGTATTTCACAAATACACAATATATACAGTCTCAGGTCCCTGAAGTTTATCTTTATTTGCAAGGTCACTTGCTTGCTTTGTGAGTTATCTATGCTTCCACTTCTCAATCACTGAAATGAATGTCTCTGTAGAAACCCAATAATCTTGAGACTGAAAGGAGTAACATATTGTCCTCAGGATAGGAAAGTTATGAGAAATAAAATGCTACATTTTTTTATGGCAGGCAACTGAGGTGGCACTTAGTGGGGAAAAAATGGCTTTTTCTCCTTAGAATGGCAAGCTAATGTCATAATAGTATTACCAACTTTGTGAGTTGTTCCTTTTCAAAGTCACATCTTCAAAAAAAAAATCTCAAAGGGTAAAGAAACTATTTTTTTGGACAAAAATATATTAATTTTCTAGTCTGATTTTCTGGCTGTTATCTATATAATTACTGGTTTGACTTCACATCAGTATACAGGAACTTCTTTAAAATAGTTTTTTTTGTGTTAAATTGTGACAGCTGCTTTGATTTTGACAGACATCTAGTGAAGTGTTTCCGATGCAATATGACAGTGCCAGCCATAACGTTAATTGCATCTTTTGTTGGAAAATGCCACTTGTAACATTTCAAACACAATCCAAACACCAGGATAACTATTCATTTATTTCACTTTGCAATAGAACTCTGAAATACTGGCCTTCATTTTGTCTTCCTCAGTTTCATAATTGACTATTTCAACTATATGCACTGATTGCATTAGCCAGCGTTATCAGTTAACTAGACTGTTATCAACAACACATTATACCCAGTCCACTTAAGGAGAAGGTGTTAGAGTTGTATGTTGTATTATATTTTAAAGATAAAATTAATTTGAGAAATGTCATTATTATTTTCCCCAGGAAGTTATAAAATGTAAATATAACTTAAACTTTGGAGACATTGATATGTTGTATACAAAAGAATATGTTAATCTATTCAACTGGAGTTAGAGTTTCTTGGGTTCTCTGTTGCCTCCCCCTTTTTTTTTAAATAGGAATATCTAGTGTAGCATGAGGTGATTCTTAAGGCTAAATTTTTACATTGTATGTACGCATGTATTTATTCATTGATATATTGATTTAATAAATATCCTAAAAATTTCCTCAGTTCCAAGCACAGTGTTGAACAAAACAGTAACTGGTTGCTGCCTTTATAAGGGTTGCTTTATATTAAGTATTACTTTAAAATAATGCACAGTTGATATCATCAAGTGACTAGTGTTTTCTTGGACCTACAATCACCTTTACCATTTGGGATGTAATAACTTCATCTAGAATCAGAAGGTCCAAATTTTACCCTGGAACAACTGAAATAATTTTATCATAAGTCCATGGCTTTGAAATATATTCTTCACCCACCTGTTACTTGGGAGTTACTTTTTTTAATCCATATTAATTTACAAGACCAACAATACCAACATCTGGGAATTAAAATATCCCTGCCCATTTTTCTGATTCGTTATTGTCATGCCAGTGGAGAGAAAATAATGCCCATGATAATAATTTAGTCTTCACCATAGGAAACACTTGCCCTGAACCAACTATTGTCTTCTGGGTTCAGGAGTGATGATTAGTTGCTATTTCATAATAGCTATTTCCATGTTGATACTGTCAGTGTATTTACAAGATTTATATTCATAATGTTGCTGTTTTTTAAAAACAAATTTCTACCAGGAAACATTAGCCAAAACATGAGTTAAATATTCATTATTGATGAAGACACTGGAGAAGGACATGTAGAAATAATTAAGAGTATATTGATTATCAGATGTTATTAAGATATTGAAGAGACTAAGTGTCCTCAGTTTGCTATTTTGAATAATGGGACATTAATTAGCACTAAATCATATAATGCGTTATTCACTTAATTGCTGAAGATGCTATCATAGGCTGTTTAGAGAGACCTGGAACATGCTTTCAGACTTAACCCATTACTTAAATATAAGTGATCTTCAAGGGTCTATCACCACCTCTCTCATGTTTTATCTTTATACTAGCCTTGGGTGAATTTGTGTATTCTTAAGACTTTCAACTATTTTAGTGGCTGTCAAATCTAGGCTTCTTTAATAAGATTTGTTAGATGTACATAATACATAATAAATTGCGTACATAAAGATATATATTATATATTCATATATAAATAAATACATAATAAATTACAAGATTTACATAATTTCAAACAATTCTATATTTTCAGATCTTTATTTTTTATTATAGCATCTTCAAAATTGAACTGAGTTGCTTCCCCAAATTCTGTTCGATGTCTTATGTTTCTTAAATTGTTGTCCTTTTCAAGTTGCTAGCATAAAATATTGGTAATGGTTTTTTGCTCTAGGCTTCTCCTCCTAACCTCTGTGTCTTTAGCAAATGGGCAGATTTTTCTGTTTTCTCTCATATAGGTCTTTTATGTTTCATTTCTACTGCCATTTTTCTACTTCAGGCCATATTGTTTCCACACACATTTGTCTCTTATGTTGCTTTCCAACATATACTTT
The DNA here is from genome assembly GCA_004024745.2 of Catagonus wagneri. Taxonomy (NCBI): domain Eukaryota; kingdom Metazoa; phylum Chordata; class Mammalia; order Artiodactyla; family Tayassuidae; genus Catagonus; species Catagonus wagneri. The sequence continues at coordinate 1,612,910 of PVHT020000174.1, read as the reverse complement.
CTCAGAATTCTCTTTAGAAAATGTATAGAATTGGTTCCATTCCTCTGTTAGTAATTTTTTTGTCACTCCAGTCATGTATGTGCAACATCAAGGTTTCTACTCATACCCACATCTAAACCATCCCCCACATGTACCAGAGGGACACACTCAAAATGTAAACCAGAACATGTCCCAATACTGCTTGTAAAACAATGCTGTAAGCTACCTGTTGTTTCTAGAATACAACCTTATTTCCATTCCCCAGCTGAGGGGTTGTGCAGATCTGACCCAGACTATCTAGCTATCTTCACATACTCTACCTGTGCCCCTTTGTTCTTTGTTTGCTATGTTCTGAAAGGTACTTGATAAACAGTCACTAAGTTGTTTTTTTTTTTTTTTTTTTTTGTCTTTTTCTAGGGCCGCACCCACAGCATACAGAGGTTCCCAGGCTAGGGGTCCAGTCAGAGCTGTAGCCACCGGCCTACACCACAGCAACAGCAACGTGGAATCCGAGCCACGTCTGCGACCTACACCACAGCTCACAGCAACGCTGGATCCTTAACCCACTGAGCAAGGCCAGGGATCAAACCCACAACCCCATGTTTCCTAGTCTGATTCGTTAACCACTGAGCTGCTACAGAAACTCCAATAAGGTATTTTTTAAGTACTAACTGGGGTGATAATAATGTGTCTTGCCAACCTAAAAGGGAAGGAGAGAGAAAATAATGGCTTTTATTCACTTCACATTACTGCTAAGAAAGCAAACCAGATAAGTCATAATCACTAGGAGTTTTCATTAGTATGCTTTTGTTTTATCATAAAAGTCTGAAAATGGTTGAGTTATGATTTTTGACATGATTCATGAGTTTGTTGTATGTATAGATATAAATGTTCAACTTCACTCATAGGAAAACAGTCAAGATGTAAATACAATAATTACATACAGGTTGTCTCTATATTTAATGTGAGTTATGTTTCTGGAGAAAATGCAGACTTTTCACAATTTTAGCAGACTTTAAAGTAGCCACTTTGACTTTAAAATAGTTACCCTGTGCAAGTCATTTTTAGTACTTTCTTCTTGGTATTACTTTTGGTCTGGTTCACTGTCATCAGGACACTTCTCACTAGTTATATTCATTGACACAGTTGCTTGCTTTATGGTTTAATATTTACGACATATTTGTTCACATGTAAATAACTGGGCATTGTATGTCAGGCAGGGAGATAAGCAAGGGAGACTGAGTTACTGCAGCCTGGCTGGGAGACTCCAAGAATACTAATAACTGCATTATCTTGTGTGTTCATATTACTTCCTTAACTCAATTCCTTTATTTCCTTCTCTTCCTAAGATGGGAAGACTCTTATTACGTCTTCTAAGGAGCTAAAATACGATCAAAAGAGAATAGGTTCTTGAGGTAGATTAAATTGGGCGCTTGAGGAAAATATTTATGCAGGACATAGATTGACCCCTAAGTTTTTGTTGCATCATGTCTTTATGTGTTGGTTTTATTAGCTGCCAGCTGTTCCAAGAAATCTGTGTCTTAAATAGATTTAGTGAGAATTTATCTTTTTTTTTTAATGTGGGACAAAAACTGAAACTATAAGACCTGGTTGTTTATGTCCTGATAAGTTAATGAAGATCATATAGAAAAATAATCCATTTGTACACAAATCTGTGGGTTGTCATATCAATGATATAATATTTTTAAAACATACTTGAAATTAACTGAAAATCCTTTTTTGGATTATGTTAATGGTCCACATTTACTAGATTTTGTCAGTTGAGTTGTTAGATGAGAGTTTTTGTTACTTGTGGAAAAACCAGCAGTTGTGCATCAAAATTGAATTGGAAATTTTCCAATGGGGAACTATATTTGATTTGAAATGTTTTTTAATCTAAGTTCTTATTTTTGAAGAGTTTTCTTAAAGAGAATGTATAATTATTCCCTTAATTTTTCTGAGATCAACTTCTCTTTCAAAATTTTCTGCTTCACCTATTTATTCATTTTTATAATTAGAACACTGAACATTTTACAGAAAGTTAGCTGTTTTTACAGTCATGTGAGCTGTATTTGTGGATGGTTTAGGGACAGAGAATTAAATCTGCATGAAATCATCACATTTCCCTAGATGTTACCGTGAAATTGGTACTTTCCCCTGAAAATTTCCATGAAATTACAAAAATTATTGTCTTTGTCTTTGGATATCTTGCTTGGAAAATAAAGGAGACTGAGTCAATCTTCATTGTGTCTCAGTTCCTAGTATAACCAATTATTCAAGAAGCTAATATCATAAATTAAGCAAGAGGAGAAAAAAGTATACTGCTTATATAAGAAAATATTAGAAGGTGAGTCTTAAATTCAGTGATAAAACAGCCATAACTTCTCTTTGCAATTAATGACAGATTGGGGCATAAATAAATGGTCCACTTGGCCAGTGTCATAATTCATGGTAATCACTGTAGGCAAGTAATTAATGTAATAATATATGTTATCATTAATTTTGGCTAAATTGATGAATTAATTATAATGAAGGCTACTCTTTTTATTGTTTATGGAAATGGCCCCTCATGTATGATTTAGAGTAAATAATTGGATTGTCCACACACACTCCTCCTTCTGCTAGTGTTGGTAGGGGAGATCTTAAAGTACAGTTTTTCCCTTCTAATTTTGAGATTATACATCCGTATACATTTTATTTTATTTGTTTATTTATTTATTTTTATGTACCTACAGTTTTAATGTCATGTTCAGACATGTGGCTTGTATTGCCCCTCTTCACTAGATGATTATGGTGTCTTCCTGCACTGACAATACACTTGATACATGATTTGTCTGGGCCAATGAAATGTGAGTAAAGGGGCTTTGTGCGAATATCTAAGTATGTACCTTAGGGCCATTGTATGGTTTTGTCATAATGTCTTGTCTTTGTTGTGTATGATACAGTTCTCTAGCAGGGCTGCTCCTTAATTCCAGACTGCCTGAGTCCCAAAATTAAGAGGAAAAAAGGTATGCAGCCAACCCACAATGATCATGAAGTGAGAATCATTTGATCTTTTAAAACTAATTGAGAATGTAGATTTGATTGTTGCTACAACAAAACTTCAAGTTGACTCATGCAGTGAAGAAAATCAAATTTAAGCATCTTTTAACTTGCTGAAATAGGAAGAAAGCCATTCCTTAATAGTTCCTATTTTTTGAATAAAAAAGAGACAGCCATTCCTTGATAGTTCCTATTTTTTGAATAAAAAAAAAGACAGGAATTTTACCATGATACTAACCCAACTTATTTCATTTTTTTACCCATTTTTTATTACTTAATGAATTTTATTACATTCATAGGTGTACAAAAATCATCACATCCAAATTTTATAGCATTTCCAGTCCAAACCCTCAGTGCATCCACCCCCTACCTCGTGTTTCATTTTGAAACCATAAGTTTTTCAAAGTCTGTGAATCTGTACCTGTTGTGCAAAGTTCATTGTTACCTCTTATTAGATTCCACATGTAAGTGATAGCATTTGATGTTGGTGTCTCACTGTCTGACTGACTTCACTTAGTATGATAATTTCTAGGTCCATCCATGTTCCTTCATGCTGTTATTTCTTTCCTTTTAATGGCTGAGTAATCTTCCATTGTGTATATGTTCCACTTCTTCTTTATCCACTCCTCTGTTGATGGACATTTAGATTGTTCCCATGTCTTGGCTATTGTATAGAACGCTGCAATGAACATTGGAGTACACATGTCTTTTTGAGTCATGGTTTTCTTTGGATAGATGCCCAGGAGTGGGATTGCTAGGTCAAATGGTAATTCTATTTTTAGTTTTCTGAGGAATCTCCATACTATTTTCCACAGTGGTTGCACCAATTTACATTCCAACCAACAGTGTAATAGGAAAGTTTATTTTTGCCTTATATTAGATTCTTGATATGTGATAGCATATGGTATTTGTGTTTCTCTTTCTGACTTAACTTCACTTAGTACGAGAGTCTCCAGTCACTTTGCTTTATGGTAGAAAATTGACAGAACACTGTAAACCAACTATAATGGAAAAAATATAAATCATTAAAAAAAAAGCCAACAAAACCCACAGAAACTGAGGGATAACTACAAGAGATGTAACATAGGTATAATAGGAATGCCAGAAGGAGAAGCACGAAAGGAAAAGGTGATAATGACATTGAGTTTTCTCCAACTACCAGACATAGACAGCAAATCATAGATCTAGGAAGTTTAGAGAACACCAAGCAGGATAAATGCCAAAAAAAATTATAACTGGGCATGTCAGATTCAAACTACTGAAAATCAAAGGTGAAGAAAAAAATCTTATAAGAACCTAGAGGAGATTAAAAAATACCTATATAGGAGTAAAGATACAAATTGCATATGACTTCTTTTCAGACACTGCACAGCAAGAAGAGAGTGAAAGAAAATATTTAGAATGTTGAGAGATTAAAGGAGTAAAAAATTCTGTACCCTGTGAAATTACTCTTCAAAAGAGAGGGAAATATTGTACATCAACTGCATCTTAAAAAAAATGAAGGAGAAATAAAGACTTCCACAAAAAAATAAAATTTGAGGGTATTTGTTGTCAGTGTGGACTGTCTTTAGAGAAATTTTAAAAGAAGTTCTTAGAGAAGGAAAATGATATGGGTCAGAAACTTGGATTTACATAAAGGAAAAACATTGGAGAAGAAATGAATAAAGGTAAAGTAATTTTTATTGTTTTCAGTGATCTAACATATAAGTTCAAAATAATAGCAAAAATATATTCAATTATCTAGTTATGAATAATAATAGCAGTTCCATTTATGTTTGTGAGTATGTGAAATTAGTAATAGCAATGATAAAAGAGACAGAGAGGTATTAGAATTGTTATTGTAAGGGACATGAACTACCCATAACTGTATATTGTTATTTGAAAGTGGACTTAAATTGTTTATTACAAACTCTAGGCAACCAATAAAACAGGTTTAAAAAAAGTGTGACTGATATGCTAAACAATGAGTTAAAATGGAATTATTTGAAATGCTCAATTAAACAAAAGGCAGAAAGGTAGCAGAAGACAAAAAATACGAATGTGTAACTAGGGAACAAATAAAAGCAGCAACAAATGTTGTAGCTATTAATCTAACTAGTATCAGTAATCATTTTAGATGTCAGTGGCCTAACCACATCAATTAAAATACAGTGGATGTTGGTGTAGAAGACCCAATTGTGTATTTATATTTTGTCCATAAGAAGTCTGATTTAAACATAACTATAATATAGATTAAAATTTAAGGGGTATATATGGGATATATATATATATATGTATATGTACATACACACATATATATGTCATGTTAACACTGATCAAAATAAAGTGTAAGTAGCTACATTAATTTCAGAAAAAAGATTCAGAGCAAGGAAGTTTATCAGGGTGATATGGGGCTTTACATAATAATAAGGGGTTCAGTTCTTCATGAAGACATAAAAATCATTAATATGTATGATCCTAACAACAGAGAATCAAAATGTGTGATGCAAAAACTGATAGAACTACAAGGAGAAATAGATGAATACACTATTATAGTTGGAGAGTCTAACATCTCTCTCTCAGAAATGGACAGATTCACCAGGCAGAAAATCAGTAAGGATATAGTTGAACTCAGCAGCACCATCAATCAGTGAGATGTAATTGACATCTATTGACTACTTCATCCAACAACAAAAGAATACACATTCTTCTGAAGCTGCCATGACATAGCCACCAAGATAAATGACATTCTGGGTCATAAAACACAACAAATTTAAGAAGATGAAAATCACTCAGTGTATGCTTTCAGAACACCATAGAAGTAAACTGGAAACTAATAGCAGAAAGATAGCTTGAAAATCCAAAAATATGGGAAGATTAAACAGCATACTTCTCAATAACACATGGTTCAAAGAAGAAATATCAAGAAAAAAAATTAAAATATTAAGACTGAAGAAAAATAAAAGTGCTATTTATTACATTTGTGAGATGCAGTAAAATAAGTGCTTAGATGGAAATTTATAGCATTAAATGCCATAGAGAAGAAAAAACTAAAAATTAAAATTTTAAATTTTCATCTTAGGAAACCAGAAAAAGAATGGAAAATTAAATTCAAAGCAGAAGAAAAGTAATAAAAATTAGAGTAGAAATCAATGAAATGGAAAACAAAAAGTCACCAGAGAAAATCAACAAAACCAAAAGCTACTTCTTTGGGGGAAAAAATCAATGGAAATTGAAAAGCCTATCTTCATGTTAAAAGGGAAGAAAGCATAAATTACTAATATCAGTAATGAAAGAGAGGATATTAACACACATATTATGTGTGTTATTATTAAGCAATAATAACAATGTTACAAACAAGTGGTTAGACGTAGTTCCTGGTGCTATACAGCAGGATCTCCTTGCTTTTCCATCCCAAAGGCAATAGTCTACAACTGTTAACCCCAGACTCCCATACCATCCCACTCTCTCCCCAACCCTCTTGGCAACCACAAGTCTCTTCTCCAAGTCCACGATTTTCTTTTCTGTAGAAAGGATCATTTGTGCAGTATATTAGATGCCAGATATAAGTCATATCATATGGTATTTGTCTTTCTTTTTCTGACTTACTTCCCTCAGTAAGAGGATCTTTAATTCCATCCATTTTGCTACAAATGGCATTATTTTATTCTTCTTAATGGCCGAGTAGTATTCCGTCATGTATGTATACCACATCTTCCTAATCCAGTCATCTGTAGATGGACATTTGGGTTGTTTGCATGTCTTGGCTATTGTGAATAGCGCTGCAATGAACATGCATGTGCAAGTGTCTTTTTCAAGGAAAGTTTTGTCCGGATATGCCCAAGAGTGGGATTGCTGGGTCATATGGTAGTTGTACATATAGTTTTCTAAGGAAACTCCATCCTGTTTTTCGTAGTGGTTGTACCAGCTTACATTCCCACCAACAGTGCAGGAGGGTTCCCTTTTCTCCACACCTAATCACTTGTGATGAATCTATATATGTCTGCGTAACTGTATCACCATGCTGTACAGTTGAAAAATTGACAGAAAAATGTAAACCAGCTATAATGGAAAAATAAGAAAATAGCAATATTATAGACAAACTTATGATCACAGATTTAATAATTTAATTTAAATGGGCCAAATCACTTGAAAGATACAATCTCTCAAAACTCAGAGAAGAAGAAATAGGTAATTTGATGGGCATATCTACTATGAAATTGAACCAATGTTAATAACCTTGCAAAACCTAAACATTAGGCCCAGGTGGGTTCACTGGTGAATCCTACCACATATTTAAGGAATAAATTATACCGTTTCCCCACAGACTCTCAGAAAATAGAAGCAGAGTTAGTTCCTAACTCATTCTAAGGCCAGCATTGCCCTGATAGCCAAAACCAGGAAAGATATTGAAGAAACTACATACCAAGATATCTCATGAACATGATTGCAAAAAAATCAACAAAATTTTAGTAATATTTATAAACAGCTCTTGCCACAAATTTGATAACCTAGATGAAATTGACCAACTCCTTGAGCGACAAAATCTGCCAAAACCACAAAAAGAAACAATTTGAATAGACGTAGCTATCTAAATACATTTTGATTTAGAATATAAGTTACTGGGGAGATAAATGAGGTGTTTGGGACTAACATAAACACACTACTATATAATAAGTAGGTAAACAACAAGGACTTACTGCATAGAACAGGGAACTATACTCAATATCTTCTAATAAACTATAATGGAAAAGAATCTAGAAAAGAATATGTATAATTGAATCCTTTTGTGCCTAGTTGAAACTAAACCTTGTAAATTAACTACTTCAATAAAAAAAATCACTAAGCTACACAGGCGTTAGTATTCCACGTTGAAGGTTTATGTCAGCAGGCTGTACATTCCTTTCTAACTACCTTTGGTTTAAGGTGATTAATTATGCAGCATCATAAAACTGTATCTCTGATAGGATGCAGTGATAAGTAGATAGAGAATAACTCTAGAGATCATCTGTCCCAAGCATTAACTCAACATCACAAATTTTATGAAGTACAGAAGTGAGAATCCTCATCTTAGATGTATAAATGTTTCCAAAAAATAAAATCAAGGACAGTTTGCCATTTTACAGGCCTCCACAACTGTGTAGTTTTGATAACCTTTGTTTTTTTTTTGTTTGTTTGTTTTTGTTTTACAAGGGAGAGAACCCAAACCTCAACAACCGTGGCTGTAATCTTTTTTTTTTTTTCCTCTGGTATTTTGCTAATACAAGGCAGCTGAAATGGACTTTGAACATCGACTAGCCTAATAGTCTACTAACAGGAAAGAAATGAGGGTCAGACTTCGCTAAATCCCCAGGTTCTGTGTGACTTGCCAATTCATGTATGTTCATAGCATTTTGTGTATCTCTTGTCATAATAGTATATTAAAATTTCCCTTTGCTTGTTTGTTTTCCACTGGAATGAAAACTCAGAGGGCAGTAACTATGATGTTAGCACTGAATCTCCAGAATATACAGGACATTCTGTATATTGAATATGAAGAATATATGTTTTCTTAGGTCGAACTATGATGATAACCTATCATAGGATATATATTACTTATCCTGATATGATAAGATTTTTTTTCTTTTTGCTTTATCTAGGGCCACACCTGCAGCATATGGAGGTTCCCAGGCTAGGGGTCTAACAGGAGCTGTAGCTGCTGGCCTTCACCACAGCCACAGCAACGCATGATCCTTGCCGCATCTGCAACCTTCACCACAGCTCACGGCAATGCCAGATCCTTAACCCACTGAGCAAGGCCAGGGATCAAACCCGCAACCTCATGGTTCCTAGTCAGATTTGTTAACCACTGAGCCATGACTGGAACTTCCATGATAAGCTTTTTTTACAAAAGTAAGTAAAGACTCAGTAGGGTGAATCAATTTGCCCAAGGTCAACACACACTTTGTAAGTAGTGGATTCAGGATCCATATGTGACGTTTTAATTATAGAGCCTGTACCACTTAAACATTATATAAAACTATCAAAATGTTTATAAATATTGTTGAAGCAGATTAAATAAATCTAATTGAGATAATATATATGTAAAAGACAATTATTAATACTTTTTATATTCTGTATTACTTAGTCACAGACTCAACATTTTGAACTTCATACTATTTTTAAGTTCAAATCAAACATAAGAAATTTTATCTTTCACAGATAAAACCTCATAATTAGGTTTTTATTTAGCCTTATCAATTTGTTTAGGAGTTAGTAAAATAGAGTATAAATCATTCTTAATAAACATCTGACACTGGTCTTGTCTATTTACATTTCTCCATATATCTTCAGCTGTACTTTTGTTATAATGAATGAAAACCAGAAACCTCCTTTGACTCCTGAGTGAAGTATCCTGATCTTTTTATCACTTGTTAAATTCCCCATTCTTTTGAACAAACAACATTTAGTTTAACAGATTGGGTGTGAGGACAGGGTATCCTTTTTTGAATGAATCTAAGGAATTCAGTGCCACTGTTTTGTACCATACTATATATTTTCAAGATTTGAATAATCTGATGGGTTCACACAATCATATGTTTATATGTGGAATAATTAATTTAAAAGAAAAGCTTTCCAAATTATTTTTTTGTAAAACTTAACATCTTTCTAATGCAGCTTAACTCAGTGATTTTAATTTTAAAAAGGCATTATCAAGGTTCTTTAATTCAATTTTTATTTTTTCTGAGAGTCACTAATGTTCATCCTGATTTACCTACTGCCCCCTACCTCATCTACTAACTTGGAATTGAAGAACAGAGTAACAATTAAAAATTTTAGAAAACAGTCAAATGCTAAAATGAAATAATACCTCAAAAAAGCATATTCTTTAATAATTAGCAGTACTGAGCATTTTTTCACATGCCTCTTGGCCATCTTTATGTGTTTGGAGAAATGTTTACTTAGATCTTCCGTCCATTTTTGGCTGGATTGTTTGGGCTTGTTCAGGGTATTAAGTTATGTGAGTTGTTTGTGTATTATGGAAATTAATCCCTTGTCAGTTGCATGGTTTGCAAATATTTTCTCCCATTCTGTTGATTTTCTTCCTAAAATTAAGACTTAGTATTTTGAAAGATGATGAGTAAAAAATATTAAATACCACCAGTATTGATGCTTGCCGGTATGCTCAGCTTTTTCCAGATCCATCCTCCCTACCTTCCTCCTTCATTTTCTTCCTCCTTTGTTTCTTTTCTTCCATTAAAAGTGTATATTGAGCATCTCTACATGTGACACTTTAAGTTTTTAGTGCAGCAAACTCCCTGTTTAATGAGCTTTATGCTTGTATCGGTTATCTATCACTGTGCAAAACTTAGCCCCAAATGTATAGGTTTAGCACAGCACACGTTTATTATCTCACAGTTCCTGTGGGCTATGAATCTGGGCATAGGTTAACTGGGTCCTGTGCCTTAGAATCTCTCATAAATATGTAATCAGTGTGGTAGTCAGGTCTTCAGTATCATCTTCACGTGGTTGCTGACAGGATTCAGTTTCTGGTGGGTTGAGTTCCTTGCTGGTGGTTGGTGAGAGGCCAGTCTTGGAGAGAGGGAGAGGGGGAAAGAGAGACAGAGAGATAGGTAGACTGCTAGGAAGACCAAGTCAGTCTTGTAATCTAACTGTGGAAGTGACATCCCATTACTTTTCTGTTGTCTACTTGTTACATGTCAGTAAGCCTTGCCCACACTCAAGAGAAGAGGATTAGTACCCTGAAAATGGCATGAGTGTCATGAAGTGGGATAACTGACAGCCCTCTCTTTGAAATCTGCTTCCCACAACATTCTAGCAGGAAACCTCATACTCACTTTTCCTTTATTTATCACTATACTGTTTGCCTCTAGGCCTTTGCATGCATTTCCCTTTTACTTGAAATGCACTCCTATAGCTGCCTCTTCATTCCCTTTTCAGCCTATTTCCTCATCTACAACGCGCAAGCCAGGGTCATCTCTCTTGTAATACTATCCTTAGTTATTATCTAAAATTTTTATTACCATTTAAAAATGTTTGTGTAACTCTATTGTCTGACCTAATGCAAAAATTTTTATTTTAGGTCTTCTTAAAAAATATTTTTATAATCATAGAATGCTGAGACTTGAAGAGTCTAAAGATAACATTCAATTTCTTTTTATAGCCACTAAGTAAATTTACTTTTCCCACCATTATATAATAATCTGGATGAGAAAGTTAGTCTCTTGGTCCTGCGATCTTCCTGGCAATCTAACTCCTTCTCGAAAGCAAAGTGATATGCTGTTTCTTGGACCTTAGTTTGAAGGTCCAAGTTACATATCTAAATGGTGCACAAGAATGTTGAAGTCTGTATCTACAAATAAAATATTATTCTGCTTGATTTGTGATAATGAGCTGAATGCAGCTCATCAAATGATTGTTTTAATTCGTATTAAAGGCTTTGTCTTTCCCTGAATGATAGACAAACCTGGGTAAATGTTAAAAATCTTTCAACTTGAAATCGTTATTTTTCAGTGGTGGCAAGTGTATAAACAGAGCCTTTGTTTTCCCATAGATTACTCAGAATATATCCATAGTGTGGAAATAATTTTGTAAATAGGAAACTGACTTTTTTTCAAGTACTTATTGTAGAAAATGTGCTACATTTACAGAATTAACAATATGGAGTATGAAACAAGTTAACAATCATTTTGAGCTAGAGATAAGTTTAAGAAAGAGGCCAGTTTCTTTTTAGAGTATGTTGACTTCATACACTCAATATTGGTTTATGTAAAATAGTATTGATTTCTTTAAGACTCACATTGTTTTAGAGACTGTATGCAAGGGTCTTTGCGTGTGTGTGTGTGTGTGTGTGTGTGTGTGTGTACACATATGAAGTTTATTAATATATGCACATACTGCATTTAGAAGAACATTTAGAAAATAACTGAAGGCAATGAACAACCTATTATTAACTGATGCAGAAGGTACTGCTGAACAACTGAGAGTGTATGGTGTCCAGAGTTTGAAGGTCCAAGTTACATATCTAAATGGTGCACAAGAATGTTGAAGTCTGTATCTACAAATAAAATATTATTCTGCTTGATTTGTGATAATGAGCTGAATGCAGCAACATGGTTTCCTGCATGGTAATAGACCTTTACCAAAAGAAAGGAAAATTATAGCACCGAGTTTTCTCTCTCCCTCAAGCACTGATTCATAATTTGATTGTGTTTTTTGTCTAAAATGGTTAACTATAAAAAAGAAAAATTTTCCTTTATTTTCTTACATTTCAATAATGGCAAATTACTCTGACATTGAGATTATTTCAAAACTGATCGTTCACTTCTTCTAACCAGACTAGTTTTTAAACTACCTTCTTGAATTAAATTTCTTTTTTACTAAAATGGGAAGGGTGTGGTGTGCCAACACCAAGCAGTTCAGGTGGGTAGAGGGAAATTTAGAGGCTCACCATAGTTGGTCCATGAATGCCACGAAGTACAGCCCCTTCTCTATTGTCAGCCATTGCTGTGACTGTGCTTAATCTAGAAGTGGAACTATTTGAATTATGATTTAAAAAAAAAGTCACAGTTCATGGGAGATGGTGGATAATGATAATGAGCCAAGGCTTGTAGCCTCTCTGTGCAGGCTGCCTGGTTTGTCCTGATAGGCTTGCTCTTCTATGCCTGGAGGGTTAGCATTAGTATTTAACAGCATCCCCATCAAACCTCTTTGCAGAGAATTAGGGCCTGGAAAACAGTTATTACTCTCGTTTATATAGGGTATATGACAGTAAGGAACTCCTACCATCTTAGGGAGTGCCAGGGACCACACTTAAAAGTTTGTGGTCCTAAAAACAAATGAAAAGGCACAAACATTTCCACTTGAAAATAAGATTGGGGGGGGTTGGTAGGATGTGCTGTTATTAAACTCAGCATGGGAGACAATCTGAACCAGAATCTTCATCAATCAGATTAACTGCTTTTAATGATGAAAACAGACGAGGCACAGTGTGAAGCTGAGCAGATATTTATCAAAAACCATATTAATAACCACTCTCAGCTTATTCCTGACAGTTTCATCTGAGGTTCCATGTTTAACATTTGAGCATCATATGTTTTTGTCAGGAAGAAGCTACTAAGAGCATCTATTAATTAATTCCTTTGAAGTACAGTTCAGAAAGGTAATAAAGTAACCGTCCCTAAGGCTACAACCAGTAATGGTGTGCAGCATTCTGGAGCTAGACAATTTGTTACTTCTGAGAGAAATTAAAAGAAAAATGTCTTCTTGAGCCCACCCAAGAATAAATGCAGGTATATTTTTACAGAGTGGCATTAAGGTATATATATATATGCTTTTATATATGTATACACAGATACATATTTGGTATGAATAGCTGCCTACATAGCTGAGATAGTTCTCATTTTACATGCTATTGTAGAGTCTGGCATATGCACACACATACACACAGACACACACACAAAGAATGGTCTCTTTAATTTGCTTTATCTAAATGGGCTGTAAATAGGCAAAATTAAACTTGGAAAAGTAATGAGAGTTTTATATTAAGATTATCAACTGTATTTTGGTGTTTGAGGAAATTAATTTGGTGGGTTAAAAAAAATCTCAGCTCTTGAAAATTAACACTTCACATAATGCAACTCCGAGTGTAGAATAAATTTGTATCTTGTCACAGCCAGATGTAGGCTACATATATTCAGGGACATATTCTGTCATCTCCACTTTATGCAGGGCACATCAAAGGCATGGTTAATGTAGTTCTCATTTCAAATGATGTAATATCAGCTATTGGCAATCAACCAAATCACAGTAATCTCATAGAGGCTTTGTGTATGTAAGCTGTCACGGCAAAGTGGAAAATAAAAATAAGGCAGGTGTGTGCTGATGTGGGTTTACCCCACGTGGGATATTTCTTCAGTCTGGAGGCATATTTCCTATAAATAATTTAGAATGAGCTCTCTCTCTGTTACTTGAAGCTTCACATTGCCCTGTCTGCTTACTGTTATTCAATCTTATGACAAAAGTCTGTTTCATAAATGCCTAGGATGAGGTGATCCACTTTGTAAAACACTCAGGCTAATAAACATAGGGGCTAATGGGAAATGGCATTTCTTAGGGGAGGGGAAGCCAGTATAGGAGTTAGGAGACTGGCTTGGTGATGTAATTAAAGTGCTTTCTTACTCTGATCTCTTATGGTCCATATATTTTACTCTCCTCCCCTTTTTTGGCATTCCAAATTTATTTTTTCTTATTGGCTGGACAAAAAACATAGGCATTGATGTGTAATCAATTTATACTCAGTTCTCTAGGATAAGAATATTAGCCATTTTGTCATCTAGTTATCCTTTTTTGTCAGCCAGGATTTCGGATGTCCTTGAACTGCGACACTCTTTATGGAAGACTGGTATCTAGTTCTCCAGATAGGTGTACGTGGAGTGATGATAATACATTGCTGTTAGACAAATTATGAGGTTAAGTGTTAATTCACAGGAGTTTGAGTCATTAAACAGAACTCTTTAAAACTCAATGGTCAGATGTTTTTTTTGAATTACCCTTTGAAAACAATTATTTGTAATGTTAAAATATTCTATTGTGCAGTACTTTTAAAGTGCATTCACTTTCCTTCCTTCTCACAAAGAACCGAGGCAGGATAATTTTTGAGCACAGGAAAGAGGAGGTTGTCATAGTGGAAAGTGAGCCTGGGGAGAGACTGGTCTATCTATACCATCTGCAAGTGACACAGTTAACCTTATTTTAATTATAGAGCACCTGTGATGACAATGTGAGCTGAAAGGAGACAGAGTCATGGGAAAGGGTGAATGAGGGTGGAGAAAGAAGCTGAGATTCTCCACCTTTTCTAGGAGTGGGACTTTCGAAAACCTGGGACTCTACCAAACTCACTGTAGTTAGTTATATGGGTGATTGACTCCAATTAATTCTTTCCCATCACCGTCGTCTTTTTTTGTGGAATATTTCACTACATTATCATTTTGAGTTTCTGTTATAAGTACTTAGTGTATGGTAACTTGTAGTTGTTGTAAGTCATTCTACTATTCGAATTGTGCTCTTTTTTTTGGATTCCTTTTAAATTCTGTATTGTCATTTGTTTCATGCATTTATTTTCTTGAAAAATTACTTCTCTTTTAATCTTATTTGTATGTTTTATTTTTTCTTAACTTATAAAACATTAAATGGCTTAAATTTATTACCTAATTATTAAAGTAAGAACTATTTATTTCATATTTATTAAATGTTTATCATATTCTAAGAATTATCCATTAATAATGAACTAACTTGGTTCAGTTTAGAACCATCTCTAAGCCACTTGTACTGGCTGTTTGTTAGTCTGAATGTGAGGCTGCGTATTGTTTCTGATTTTTTTTTTCTACTGGCACTACTTTGCTAGATTTCCTGTTCATAGCTGATGCTAATTGTTTCCACAACATTTTTTATGTTAATTTTTAGAAAGAATCCTATGCAGTTATGTGTATTACATATATAAAATCTTTGCCTCTTTAGTATGCATTGATTCACACTACATGTGAGTCATCGTGTGAACTTTTTATAAATTTTATTCTATGTAATTTTCTTGATAACCCTATTAAAGAGTATTATAATCTCCATTTAGACTTAAAGAATGAGAGAAACTCAATCTCTGAAAAGTCACATAGCTAGTAATAGGCTAAGTTTTAAAGTGTGTGTGTGTGTTTATGTGTGTATGTGTATGTATCCCATTTCAAACCTGTGTACTTACCTCTATTTTATGCTACCTCTCTATCTATGCTGTAATTACTTCCATCAGGCTTTTACTTTTAACTTTGTTAACAGTTACTTTCTCCATACAAATAGTTTAATATTTATGTAGTCAAATCCAGCCATATTTTCCTTGTATGTGCTTTTGCTCGTGAAGCTTCAATATCTTCAATATATGAATATCACTTATATGCTCCCCTAGTTTAGTGTTCTAAACTTTAAAGAAAATTTTAATTACAGAAACTTTCATTATGCTAATGACAGATAAAAGCTTCTCACTCAGAAATATGCACAAATGCTCAAGCACAGAAAATTTCAATTTAAGGAAGTCCAGTGGATCTCTGAGACCTGTGCATTGAGGCCAAAAGGGTACTGTTTTAGTTATTCTTTTGAAAGCATTAATATTTTTGAAATGCATATTATGTAAGTGTTTTGGACTGAATTATGTTCCCCCTAAAATACATATGTTGAAGTCCTAGCCCCCAATAACTGAGAGCGTGACTATGTTTTGTGATAAGGCCTTTTATAGAGGGAGGTCATATGGGTGAACCCTAATCCAATGTCCTGTGCCCTTGTAAGAAGAGACTGGGATACAGACACACCAAGGGAAGACTATATGAAGAAACAGGGAGAAGACAGTCACCTACAAGCCAAGAAAAGAAGCCTCAGTAGAAACCAACAGGATTGTTGGCCCAGTCTCGTACCTCTAGGATTGTGGGAAGAATTATCTCGTTGTTTAAGTTACCCTGTCTGTGATACTCTGCTATGAGAGTCCTAGAAAACTGCTATAATCAGATAGGACCTAACTTTTTGTGGTTGTTGGATTGTTTTGTTTTTTTATAAATGACAGTATCATCTCAACACTGCTTTTTCAGTTACATTATGAGCTTATTGGAGAAGTCACTTAAATCATATTCTAAATCCATATGGTGTGTGTATATTAGTCTGTAGGGTATATATACATACCTATACATAAACTTCATTTTCATTCATATGCTAAAATTCTATGCCTTAATTATCTTCGTTTTAAAATAAGTGACAGTTTTAAGACAAGTCCTCCCGTATTCTTCTTCTTTCTTTTTGCCTCCTTTTTATGTCAAATAAATGGTAGAATTGCTTTTCGTATTGCAAGACAATTTGGTATTTGGTTAAGGGTAGGTTAGATTACATTTATTGTTTCCTTTGAAGAGAAATAACTTCTTTGCTATACTTCAGTCTTTACATTTAGGATAATGTATAAGACTCTGTTTGATGTGCTTACTTTTTCCCTCAGTATTTCTGTTGAGTGTTCTTCCGTGTTCTTGAATATTACATTTTTTTTATTCCTAGAAGTTTTGTATTTTTGGTGTTACCATGAATAGAATTTTTCATATTTTAAGTTTTTGGCAATATCAGTAAAGCCATTGATGATGATGAAACATCTGATACGGTCCCAGCTTTGTCATTATCTCCTCATATTTCCTATTTATCTGAATCATCCTGTTTTTCCTTATATTTTCCGTACGATATTTATATTGAGATTCAACTATATCACTGTCATTAACAGATTTTATATGGGTGGTTCCAAATGGTTTGGCTATTATGGTCTTAGAAAAACATCAATTCTTGATTTTTTTAAATCGTCTTTTCTCAGGACTCCTTCAGTTATAATATCTATCTTCTTTTCTGTGTTAAGAGCAAGAATTTCATACTTTCACAAATGGCCCTTAGGTACTCTGTTCCTAGATCCTGTTACCCAACCTTTTCTTCTTTTAAGCTAGGTAACTAAAGGGAAGGGAGAATGGCAGATCTCTTTTCTGCCTGGGATTGTTATTTTTACCTGGAGTTTAATACATTGTCTTCATCCATTTTATTGAATTTTCTTTTTTGCTCTTATAACCTCACTCTCTCCTCTGCTTCTGCTTCCTACATAAGTACTCAGAGACTTTATACTTTTAAAACTAAAGCTGTCACTTAAAAACTTATTTATAAGCTATTCTTTCCTTAGTGAAACAAAGACTCTTGCTTTCTGTCTTATGGACAGTTTTACATGGGATTAGTGAGAGGCCTCATTAGGAAGCTGGGAGTGTGTAATATTAGTCATAAGGTGAAAGTAGGAAAGAAAAGTTGATTATTTGTGTGTGTGGGAACATGGAAAAGAGTGTAAAAATAAGGTAATCTGCGAATGCTGAGACATAATTGGGAGTACTCAGAGTGGGTAGTTGGAAACATCAGTCTAAGGCTTAGCAAAAAGATTTTCTGTATAGCAGTGTCGGGAAATCATTCTCATTGGAGATTTTCCCTCATTCTCTTAAAAGCCACATGTAATCACAAAATTTATTTTTTTAAATATTTTTTTAAGGGCCGTACCCATTGTATACGGCAGTTCCCAAGCTAGGAGTTGAATCAGAGCTGTAGCTGCCGGCCTCTACCACAGCCACCGCAACGCAGAATCTGAGATGCTTCTGTGAGCTATACCACAAGTCATGGCAGTGCTGGATCCTTAACCCACTCAGTGAGGGTGGGGACTGAACCTGCATCCTCATGGATGCTAGTCAAATTTGTTTTTGCTGAGCCATAGCCAGAACTCTGTAATCACAGAATTTATCGTTGTAATGTTTGCTGCGTTTCCCCAGTTTCTTTCATTTGTGTCTCGATTGCTTTGCATTCATTAAAAAAAAATACTACAACTGTTTCAAACTCTTGTTCCTTTCTTACTTCTATCAGGCCCTCGCCAGACTTGGATCAATATATTCACTTGTTAAAAAAAAATAAAAAACTTGTTATAAATTTTTTGCAGAATAGTCTATGTTTCATAGCAGGTAATAGGAACCTGCTTAATTCCTTGCTTTCTGTAACATGTTCAGTGGGTTCCGATGATGTACCAGGCTATTCTAGGTTTGCAGCTATGAGTAAGACAGTTTTTCCCTTCAATTCATTCACAGTATAATGGAGGTGTCAGAAAGGTTAATAAAGCTACCTTTGCAGTCAAATAAGATGTAGCACCTTACTTTGAACCCTGTGTAGCAGCAGACGCACTCTATCTGCAGCTCTTGCTATTTCCAAAAAAGATAAGTCCTTATCTTTGCAAATGGTCTTTTTGAAAGTAATATCTTGCTCTCTTCCAACTATAAAATATCATATTATGTTGACAAGTGTTTGTCAAATACACATATTGAAACATATAATGGGCTCTCAACTCATTGCTTTTAAGACTGTTTAACCCAGAAATCCTGTTTTAACCCAGAAATCATGTTCGTAAGTTAAGCAAGTCTTTCTCCTCAGATCCTCCTGGTACTTAGCTTTCCACACTCCCATCCCACAAATATTTGCCATTTCCACATTGTGATCTAAAGTGAGTTGCTATTTCTAAAATTATCTTTTCTGATGGTTTTAGGAAATTTCCAGTTTTCACACAGATTTTTTTATCTAAATAAGAAAATAGTTATTGTTTGGACAGCAAATATGCATAAATCTGTTTGCAAAAAAATATATCAGACATACATAAATTGGTCCTTAGTTTCAAAGAAAGATTAGTGAGGTTAGTTGTAATATAACTTATAATAGAGCAGATTTGTATTAATATTATTTGTGTTTGATTTTTCCCTGTATTCTGTAATTTTTTCTTTTAGGTTCAGAATATCCTCCTTACATCAATAATGCCTTATTTCTGAAAGTACTTTCTTATTTTAAATCACAATCTCTATTACATAGCTTTAGTTATAAAATAAAGCCAAATACATTAAATTGGAGAATTTTTTCATAAAATGAGCATGCCATAGTAAAATGTTGTGGTCACTATAAAACATAGACTTTAAAGAGCATGCACCAAATAAAGTGTAACATAAGCAGATAGATTATATCAAATACCATATCTTAATTGTAACTAATAAGGTACTTGAATTGTTATCCTCTTTACTAAGTATACATTGTTTCAGTTTGTGATTGAGTATTTGAAGCATAGTTTGGCTTCTAACTAACACTAGACCCAATGAATATTTCTAATATTTACTAAAATGTTTTTTTTTTAATTTCTATTTTCAGAGTACTTACATCAAGAAAAATGCTTAAAGATATGAACGTAGAATATATAGAAAAAATGAAATACTGAACAAAATTATGTTTCTCAATTCTCATACTGGTATAGTCTGTATTGGGAGATGAAGATCAATATTCAATTTATTGTTTGTAGGTAGTCATTTGGACATTTAAAAAAGACATATCTGGGAGTTCCCATCATGGCTCAGCAGTAACAAACCTGACCTAGTATCCATGAGGCCTTGCTTGGGTGGGTTGAGGATCCAGCCTGCCATGAGCTGTGTTGTAGATCACAGATATATATCAGATCCTGCATTGCTGTGGCTGCAGTGTAGGTCAGCAGCTACAGCTCTGATTTGCCATCTAACGTGGAAACTTGCTTATTCTGCAGGTTTGGCCCTAAAAAATAAATAAATGAATGAATAAATAAGACGTATCTGTTCCCTTTTTGTCAAGAAACTATAATAATACAGCATGATAAGAATTAATGAAGATTATTTTGTTTTTTAATGGCTGAGTAGTATTCCATTGTGTATATATACCACATCTTCTTAATCCATTCATCTGTCGATGGACGTTTAGGTTTTTTCCAATCTTGGCTACTGTGAATAGCACTGCAGTGACCATACAGATGCATGTATATTTTTCAAGGAAAGTTTTGTCCGGAAATATGCCTAAGAGTGGGATGTCTGGGTCATATGGTAGTTCTATATTTAGTTTTCTGAGGTACCTCATACTGTGTTCCATAGTGGTTGTACCAATTTATATTCCCAACAGTGTAGGAGGATTCCCCTTTCTCCACATCCTCTCCAGCCTTTGTAATCTGTAGACTTGTTAATGATGGCCATTCTGAAAGGTGTGAGGTGGTACCTCTTAGTAGTTTTGATTTGCATTCCTCTCATTATTGTGTGTTGAACTCTAATAAAGTGATGCTAAGCATTTTTTCATATGCTTATTGGCCATCCATATATCTTCTTTGGAGAAATGTCTATTCAGGTCTTTTGCCCATTTTTCAATTGCGTTGTTGGCTTTTTTGCTGTTGAGCTGTATGAATTGTTTGTGTATTTTAGAGATGAAGCCCTTGTCAGTTGCATTGTTGGAATCTATATTCTCCCATTCCATAGGTTGTATTTTTTTTTTTATGGTTTCCTTTGCTGTGCAAAAGCTTGTCAGTTTGATTAGGTCCCATTGGTTTATTTTTGCTTTTATTTCTGTTGCCTTGGCAGACTGACCTGAGAAAACGTTTGTATGGTTGATGTCAGAGAATGTTTTGCCTATGTTCTCTTCTAGGACTTTGATGGTGTCTTGTCTTAAATTTAAGTCTTTAAGACATTTTGAGTTTATTTTTCTGCATGGTGTGAGTGGTGTACCAGTTTGATTGATTTACATGTGGCTGTCCAGTTTTCCCAGTACTACTTACTGAAAAGACTGTCTTTTTCCCATTTTCTATTATTGTCTCCTTTGTTGAAGATTAATTGACCATAGGTGTCTGGGTTTATTTCTGGGTTCTATGCTCTGTTCCATTGGTCTGTATGTTTTGGTACCAGTACCACACTGTCTTGATTACTGTAGCTTTATAACATTGTCTGAAGTCTGGGAGAGTTATGCCTCCTGCTTGGGTTGCCATTTGCAGCTAAATGGATGGAACTAGAGACTCTTAAACTAAGTGAAGTAAGTCAGAAAGAGAAAGACAAATGCCATATGATATCTTGTATATCTGGAATCTAATATGTGGCACAAATGAGCCTTTCAACAGGAAAGAAACTCATGGACTAGGAGAACAAACTTGTGGTTGCCAAGGGAGAGGGAGTGGGATGGACTGGTCATCTGGGGTTAATAGATGGCAAACTATCGCATTTGGAGTAGATAATCAATGAGATTCTGCCATATAGCACAGGGAACTTTATCTAGACACTTGTGATGGAACATGATGGGGGATAATATGATAAAAAGAATATATGTATATGTATGACTGACTCACTTTGCTGTACAGCAGAATTTGAAAGAACACTGTAAATCAACTATAATGGCAAAAATAAAATCATTAAAAATAGAACTATGTATTAAAAAAGAGGTAATGAAGATAATGAAAAGAAACAATATTGAATGAAAGACTTACTATGGTGAAATAACTGTAAAAGAATATACATAGACAACATCCTCCACACCCTCTGCCCCCCCCCCATCAACATGGTTGGTGGTTCTGGCTTTGAGCTGCTAGCATGTGCTGGGTAAGAGACTTTCAATAAGTTTCTTCATCTTTTTGCATATCACATCCTCATCCGTAAACGAGACTAACAGTGACATCACAGAAAATTGTTAGAGGAAATGAGATAATTCAGTCAAATATTTAGCTCCTGTTATTTTAAAAAGTAAGCTCTTCTGCTCTTTTGTTCATAATGGGAATTACAGTAATATGTACCTTTCCAAAATTCAGCTTTAGATCATCTCCATTATAATAATGACATTTTTGAGTTGGCTGTAAGTGTTAGTGCTAGTGAGAAATGGTTTGGACAGAGTAAGATAAGAGATACTAGGCTTGGAAGGACCAGTTCAGTTTGAATCTTGGTTCTCCCACATAAAAAACATAATATCAGACATATTTCTTAAATTTTCTGAGTGTGAGATTTTTAAGCATAATGTGGGAATAAAAAATTACTTTGCAGGCCTTGAGAAATAAATTTTGAAAAAAATAATTCAGCATAGTGACAGACATAAATAAGTTTCAAAAATTAGTGCTTCCTGGAGTTCCTACTGTGGCACAGTGGAAATGAATCTGACTAGGAACCATGAGGTTGTGAGTTTGATCTCTGGCCTCACTCAGTGGGTTAAGGATCCGGTGTGGCCATAAGCTGTGGTGTAGGTTGCAGACACGGCTCAGATGTGGTGTTGCCGTGGCTGTGGTGTAGGCCGGCAGCTGTAGCTCTGACTTGACCCCTATCATGGGAACCTCCATATGCCTCAGGTGCAGCCCTAAAAAAAGCCAAAAAAAAAATCGGTGCTTCCTTTTCCTTTTAATCATATAAACTCATTTAGGTCCATCACTTAGGCTTGATTCTTTGTGCACATTGATGTGAATATACTGAGCCAATATTCTTTAGTTTGGGTACTTGAACCCATTTATGAAGGAGTTGGTCGCAGAGCAGTTAGAAAGGCTGTGATCACCCATCAGTCACCATATGTTGACCTGGACAGCTGGAAATATCATTAAAATAACATTGTGGTCTTTACACAACAATTTTTTACAATGGGAGTTTATCATGTAATTCTTGCAAAATTTCCAAGAGGATGAGTAGAGCAAATAAATGAGGGGAAAAAAATGCTGAAAAACACCAACAGCCTACTTGCACTCCTGCCTTGGAATAAACTAGAACTTCCATAGCCCTGGCTTAGAGTGCTTATTCTTTGAATGTTAAATGTAGCTCCACAAAGGAAAAATGGAGAATATGTCAAGATTAGCAGCACCAGTTTTCACTGTCATTTCCATGGCCTCCCTTCAGGAATCTCTCACTATTCCTAGCCTTATCCGCATGTCATAACACTTTGGATGTATATTTTCCTGGAAAAGTTAATAAAGTGAAAGCCAATCCCTCTTGGCCTTTAACTCAGGAATATTGAGAAGGCAGGCTTGTGTGTTCAGGTGGCATGTCTTCAATAGGAAGGCAGGACTTGGATAAGTTTAAAGAGCTCAAGAATTGTGTTAGAGTTTTACAGGTGTGATAGATGCCAGTGCTGATGTTTTTTAAAAGAAAGTGCTATACATAGCTCATTCTCTGCTCTAGGTGGGGCAGAATTGAAAACTAGTAGATGAGATGATTGCTTGATAGTGACAGTGTCTATCAGAGAAACTAAGAATTATTTTGTCTTTTTGTTTATCATTTTAGAAGTTTACTTTTTTATTGTATAAATAGTGACAGCAGCAGTAGTAATAGTAGTAATAGGTTAAATGTTTTAATACATTTTTGGAACTCAAAGATTTAAAACAATTAGAACAGATTTGTTAGCTGAATAACTGCAGATTATTCATGCAAGGAAATTCTCTAAGTTTTATGAATGTGGGAGTAGCATCACTCCAAATAGGTTGAGATATCCTTATGTAGGAAGTGTGCCTAGGAAGAACGGGGCTGAGCAGCTTTGGAAGAATGAGCTGGAATGGTGAGATAATATATCATTCTTATATCTCTCTTCAAGGGGGAGGAATATAACCCTAGTGCCTTGGGGCCCAAGGCAAGAGAGGCACTGATTGATCATTATAAGCTTCACTGGCATTGATGCAATATAGGCAGAAGAATATATTTTGGCATTTTTCTAAATGTGTAACATAATTAGATAATTTTATGTTTCTGTTTATTATATCTGTACTACTTCCAGTAGGCCTCAAGGCATAGTAACATTTTAAAATCTCAACAATTAAGTATTGTCAATTTTAAAAATCAGCAAAAACCAAAGTCGCACCCTTTCTACTAAAGCACTATCCAGAATTTCAATTTAAACAATTCTGAAGGGGTAAATGAGGCTGGTCAAGTTTACAGGAAGGTAAAATTTTGAAAATGCTCCTGATAGCTAGATACACAAATTAGGCAAGCAAAAGCTAAAAAAGTTTAGCCAGCTCATAGAATCATGACTCGTTTCCAGGCCTATGAAAATTCAGTATTTTTTCATTTGACTCAATTATTTCCCCTAAGGTAGAGAATTTGAAGTCACATATTTAGCTTATCCATGGTCCCGAATCCTCTCTGACGGGAAGAGGAAAGAAAACCAGAGCAAAAATTTTATGTCCTGTGTCATTTTTTAAAAAGCCAGGAGTACTTTTGTATTTCATACAACATTTTATATCCCTTAATTTTTTTGAAATTTTTATTTCAATAAATATATTAAATGTTATATTTTTGTTATCTGTGTAATATTTCATTGTAAAGAGGTACCATAATTTTATTTATTCTGTAATGCTGATAATTTGGATGGTCGGTTTGTGTTTTCTACTGTAGAGAATTCTGGAACAAACATCTTCTTTCACTAAATACATAAATGGAATCTTGAGATTAAAATGTCACACCTTTTTATGTCACTGAACAGCAAGATACATGTTTTTAATTGCACTGATATTTACTAGGTAGGAAAACATAAAATTGAGACTTTGTTGACTATTACTTCAGAAGTTCTTATGAGACAAATAACTAATGTCAGAAATACAAGTGAGGGCATGACTAATAAACCTGCAAAAGTAAAAAGGGCTGTAAGAGGATCTTATGATCACTTTAGTGAACAGATAAGGGAATTAATGAAATGGACAGATTTTTAAAAATAAACACATTAAATTAAAACAAACTGACAAATCTAAGCTGACTTAAGAAGAAAAAGAAATCTCAACAGATCTATAACAAAAAGATTGGTTTAGTAATCAGAAGACTCCAAGCAAAAGTCCACAACCAGATGGTTTCACTGGTGAATTGTACAAAATATTTAATAGAAAAGAACACTCCCTAATTCATTGTATGAGGCCAGAATTTTCATGATATCAAGCCAGTTAAAAACATTAGAAAGTAAATTACAGACTGATTTTGCTTGTAAATACAAATCTGTAACAAAATATTTGCAAAGCAAATCCAAAACAGCGTATTATAAGGATTATATATGACCAAGTGGATTTTATCCCAAGAATTCAAGAGCGCTTCAACATAACTAATATGAAATTTTAAAACAATTAATGAAAAAAAGCACTTAAGATAGTCTAATACCATTTCGTGTAAAAACTCAGTAAACTAGAAATAGAAGAAAATTTTTCAACATGATAAAGAGCATTTATGAAAAACCTGCAGATAATATCACACAATTATGAAAGATTGATTTTTTTTTTTTTTGCTTTTTAGGGCTGCAACCCACGGCGTATGGCAGTTCCCAGGCTAGGTAGGGCTCAAATTGGAGCTGCAACTGCCAGCCTATGCCACAGCCACAGCAGTGTGGGATCCAAGCCATGTCTGTGACCTACACTGCAGCTCACAGCAACACTGGAGCCTTAATCCGCAGACTGAGGCCATGGATTGAAACTCCATCCTCATGGATCCCAGTCGGATTCATTAACCTCTGAGCCACAAAGGGAACTCGGAAAATTTTTATCTAAGTTTAAGAATAAGCTTTTTTTCTTTAAGTGCAAAAGCAGACTCTCCAATTTATATGGAATTTAGAGAACAAAAATAACCAAAACATTATTTCAAAGTACATATTTGGAGGACTCATGCTTCTCAGTTTTAAAATTTGCAACAAAGCTGCAGTAACTGAAACAGTGTGGTTTAGTCAATGTCTATATATTGGCCTTTATATTCAAAAAGACCAAGGGTAGAAAATTTGAGAGTCTAGCAATAAACTTCTACATATATGGGCAGTTGTTTTTTGATAAGGGTGCCAAATCCATTGAATAAGGAAAGAAAATATGCTTGCAACTTTAAATAAATGGCAGTGTGTTATAAAAGTTGTAAAATTCTAATGGTACTTAATAATTCTGATGTTATATTTTGATGGTAATAAGATTTTGTTCTGTAGCTTCATCCTATCAGGTAGTGGCTAGCACAAAGGATAATGAGTAAAAAGAGTTCTATTAAAATTCATTTGATGAATAAAGGTGAGCTATGGATAAATTATGATTGTATATTGAAAATGAAAAAACATTGCATATAAATGTTTCTGAAGTATCTATGTTGAATATTTTTAATAATCATCTGCTTTCCTTCTCCACCCCCTGCACGAGATATAAGTTCAGTCAAACTTTATCTGAGACAAACTGAAAATGCTGCCACATGAAGTGTGGCACTTATTTCCGTTGTTAAAATTCACAGTTAAAAAAGATCAAACCCAGTATGGACACAACTGAAGAAAATGGTATTTGAAAACATAAAGTTATTTAGGGGTTCCCATTGTAGCTCAGTGGTAACGTATCTGCCTAGTAACCATGAAGTCATGGGTTCAATCCCTGGCCCTCCCTGCTTAGTGGGCTAAAGATCCAGTGTTGACCTGAGCTGTGGTGTTATTTGCAGACACAGCTTGAATCTGGCATTGCTGTGGCTATGGCATAGGCTGACGTCTGAAGCTCTGATTCGACCTCTAGCCTGGGAAATTCCATATGCCACAAGTGTGTCTGTAAAAATAAAATAAAGTTATTCATATGAATGGAATTTAGATAAGGTATAAATTTAATCTTATGGATCTATTTGGAGGAGCAAAGTATCTAAAGATTTACAGAAAAAAATGCCAGAATTTAAACATTTTTTAAACTAACATTTCAAAACATATTATAGAAGCATATGTAATATTTCTTTTTAAAGGGAAACCTCTCACTGAACAAAGTACTCAAAAATAGTTTTAAAATCTCATTTGTGGCTATTAATCCTGAGATTGTTCTTACTTAATAAAAATGAGACTCAAACAAGTTGGCTTGGTCGGAAAATCCCATAAAGGCTTTCCATTTCGTTTTAGATGCTGGTCTTTATACTGATATTGAACTAATTTATAATAACAGCAACAAAAATAAAAAAGACAATTTACCATTAACATTACTTGAAGTGTTTAGTACAACATAATTTGAAATAAAGTTTTACAAGCATTTTAAAGTTTATTGGAAATTACTCAATCTGACTCATCTGCTAGGACTGAGGAAGAGGAATAAACGATGCAGATATGATACCTACCTTCATTGAGTTTATAACCTAATAGGTGTGACCAATATGGAGTAATTATAAAAATTGATTAAATCATAATGAAATATTTTGTTACAATTTTAAGAAATGCAATAAATAGTGCACTGTAGAGGGTAGGATAAAGATGGTGGACTAAGAATGTGGAGCTTACCTCCCACTGTGAATACATCAAAAGTATATCTCCAATGTGCAACAATTCTCACTGAAGACTAGAAACTGTCAGGACTCCTATAACACCAAGGCTGCATGAAAGATACATACATAATGAGGTGGAAAGGGAAGAAAAGAAATTGAGTTGGGACCTGTGCCCCAGGGAGAGGACTCAGAGGAAAATTATGATGACACAGGTAGCGATTCCCACTAGGGAGGGAGCACTTTGAGCCACAGTTTGGTCACCTCAGTCCTGGGTTCCTTCATGAAGAGAAGATGCCTTGGCTGCTTAAAGGACAGCCAAGGGACAAACAGAAGGGCTGTGGAAAGCCTGGACTCTGCTTGAGAGAAGCTTGTGCTCATACATTTGCAATCTAGTCCCAGAAGCAAGGAAGAGAAAGATATGCTCTAGTGGCTCCTGGGTGTCCTGAAGCTACGTTGCTGCACACCCTAGCCTCAGCCAAGCAAATGCTTTGCCCCCACACAGTGCACATTATAATTTGGTAGTAGGTCTTGGGCAGCCATGACCAAGCAAAGACTTGACTATGAGATGCAGAGGCAACTTGGTCCCAGGGTGGAACCTGGGGAGGATGGCATCAGCCGTTGTTGTGCTACTCAAGCAGCACATCAGAACCGTATAGATTTCTGACAGCCACTGAGCAAAGGGGAAGTTCTACTTCACACACAGGTCTAGAGCTAACTGCTCTATCTTCAGCCACACCCACTACCAAGATGATAGCTGCCAGCACACCCTGAGAAAAGGTGTGACTTGTGTGCATGTTAAATCCAGCTCTCCCATCAAAGCATTGGACACATGGAATCTGTTTAGGGACACACTCACAAAAGAACATCCCTTTAAGACTACAATTGGTAACAGTTTGGCCTAAATTCTTAGAAGTAGAGAAAGATAAGAAAAAGGCAGAGGGGTCAATCTCAATTAGAAGAGAAAGAAAAAAAATCATGAAAAAATGAAACAACATACCAGATAAAGAATTCAAAGTATGGTTTTGAACATTTGTAATAAAAATTTAAACTGAATCAGGGAAAAGAATTGATGTAAACAACATTCCAAAAAGAAGTAGAAATATAAAAAGGACTCAATCAAAAATGAATTCAATGACCAAAATTAAAAAAAACACATTATAAGGAATGAATAGCAGACTGATACAAAAAAATGTGTACGTTCTAGAGGATGGAATAGTAGAAATAACCCAATCAAAACAGCAAAAAGAAAAACAAATTTAAAAAAAAGAAAACTAAGAGACCTCTGGATAACATTAAGCATAAAACATTTGAATTAGAGGGATCTCAGAAGAAGAGAGAGAAGAGGATTGAAAAACATATTTGAGGAAATTACAAATGAAAACTTCTTGAATCTGAAGAATGGAACTGATGTCTAGGCATAGGAAGCACAGAGTCCCAAATGAGATAAACCCAAGCAGACTTACACTAAGGCATATCATAATTTAAATGTCAAATTTTAAAGATAAAAGAATTATAAATGCAGCAAGAGAAAAAGAATCATAAACAAGTGAATCCTCATAAGGCTTTCAGATAATTTGTCTGCAGAAACTTTGCAGACTGGCAGGGAGTGTGGTATATATTCAAAAGGCTGAAAGGGAATTAGATGATCATTTAGAATAAAAGAAAAATAACTTCTCAGAAAAGCAAAAGCTAAGAGTTCTTCAATACTAAATCTACTATGATGAATGCTGGAGTTTTCTCTAGGTGGAAAAGAAATAAGAATCGATAGGAAATTGAAAATCCCACTAGGAAAAGCAAAAATTTAGTAAGGACTGAGGATCAACCACTTAAGTAAGCCAGTGTGAATCTTAAAAAACAAAAACCTTGTAAAAGCAAATATAACTACAATAAGTATGAAGGCATAGACATAGAAATGTATATTATGACATGAAAAACATAAAATGTGGAGGAAGGGAGTAAAAAGTGTGTTTTAGAATGTGTTTGAACCTATGACTATGTTTAAAACAATTGTGGAGTTATTACTTAACATATATGAACCCCACAGTAAATACAAATCAAAAACCTGTAACAGGTACACAAAGACTGAAAAGAACACAGTGTACAACTAAAGAAAAGCATTAACCCAAAAGGGAAGAAAGAAGAAGAGTGAAGATCTACAAAAACAACTGAAAGTCAAGGAATATATTGACAATGAGTACGTATTAATAATAACTTGTCAGTGGACTAAATGCTGCAATCAAAAGACTTTAGGTGACTGATTGGATAAAGAAACAAGGCCCTTGCCATATCCTGCCTATAAGAGACTCACTTCAGAGCTAAAGACACAGACAAACTTTTCCAAAAATTAAAGAGGATGAAGCAATCCCAGATTTAATTCTGTAGGGTCACTGATACCGAAACCTAACAAAAATACTAAAAAGAAACTATAAGCCAATATCTTTGATTAATATAGGCGCAAAAATTATAATCTAAATATCAACAAATTGAATCCAACAATATATAAAAAGAATCATATACCATGATTGAGTTGGATTTATTCCAGGGACACTAGAGTCAACAAAAGGATAAAAAAACATATCATCTAAATAGATGCATCAAAAGCATTGGACAAAATTAGGTATCCATTTATGAAAAAAAAAAGCTCTAATCAAAGTGAGTATAGAGGGAATATATCTCAATATAATAAAGGCTTTTTAAGACAAACTCACAACTAGCATCATACTCAGTGGTGAAGAGCTGAAAGACTTTCACTAAATTCAATAGTAAGACAAGAATGTCTACTTTCACCACTGCTATTCACATCTGTCAGAGAAGAACAAGAAATAAGAGGCATCCAAATTGGAGAGCAAGAGGTAAAAACTGTCACTATTTGCTAATGACTTGGTGCTTTATGTAGAAAACCCTAAAGTCTCTACCTTAAAACTGGTAGAACTATCAAATAAATTCAGTAAAATTGCAGTATACAAGATTATTATATAGAAATCTTTTGCTTTTATATACACTGGTAATGAACAGAATGAGAAGCTAAAAAAAAAAACAAAACACTGTTTAATATCACATCAAAAAAATAAAATACCTAGGAATAACCAAGGAGATGAAACTATAAAACACTGATTAAGGAAATGTAAGAGGAAGCAAAGGAATGAAAAGATATTCTGTAGTCTTGGATAGGAAGAATTAATATTGTTACAATGGTGATATTACCAAAGTGATCTTCAGGTTTGATACAATGCCTATCAAAATATCTATGACTTTTTTTTTTATAGAACTAGAATAATCCTAAAATTCATATGGAAACACAAGACCCAAAATAGACAAATATATCCTAACAAAAAAGAATAAAGCTGAAGATATAATCTTGCCAGAGTTCAGATTGTGCTAGAAAGCTGCGGTAATCAAAACAGCAGACATATAGATCAATGGAACAGAAATAGAGAGCCCAGAATTAAGCCTATGCACCTACAGTTAATTAACCTTTGACCAAGGAAGCAGGAATATGCACTGGAGAAAGTGTTTTCAAAAGGTGGTGCTGGGAAAGCTGTATAGCTACATATAAAACAATAAGATTAGAACATTTCCTCACACCATATTAAAACAAACTTCTAAAAAGCAGTATAAGGACCTAAATGTAAGACCAGAAACCATTAAACTCTAGAAGAGAAGATGTAATAAATAGTAGCAATTTTTTTGGATCTATCTCCTGAGGCAAGAAAATAAAAGCAAACTAGGCAACTGGGACTTAATCAAAATCTTTTGTAAAGCAAAGGAAGCCCACTGACAAAAACTAAAAGAGTATCTATAGAATGAGAGAAAGTATCTGCAGATGATATGATTAACATCTGTATCAACACATATCGCAAGGAGTGATGATAGCTAAAATATATAAGCAGTTCATACAACTCAATATCAAAAAAAAAAAAAAATCCAACCTAATTTACAAGTGGGCAATTCTAGGCTTACATTCTCCTTCCTTTTAACACAGAAAGAGAGTGCCACTTCAATACTCAGCAAAAGCCCAGGAGTAAAACATTCACTGGCACGTTCTGTCCATCTATGAATTGATCACAGTCAAGTTCACTGACTCTTGGTTTCTCTTTTACGTAAACTTGTCTGAGGCAGTTAGGATTGACTCATTTCAGACTATGTGGACTAATAAAAATTGTGTCTGTTCTAGAGGAAAACATCTAAAAATGTCAGAATAGGAGTTCCCGCCATGGCGCAGCGGAAACAAATCCGACTAGGAACCATGAGGTTGTGGGTTCGATCCCTGGCCTCGCTCGGGGGGTTAAGGATCCAGCGTTGCTGTGAGCTGTGGAGTAGGTCGCAGACGCGGCTCGGATCCTGTGTTGCTGTGGCTGCAGCATAGGCCAGTGGCTACAGCTCTGATTCGACCCCTTGCCTGGGAGCCTCCACATGCCGCGGGTGCAGCCCTGAAATGACAAAAGGCAAAAATAAATAAATAAATAATAAAAAAAATAAAAATGTCAGAGTAGATGAAATACTGAAAAAGCATAAAAGTGGGACGGCACAGCAGCTAGTTTCTACTGCTCACTTTGTATGTAAATATACGCTAATTACATATAAAGGCAAATCTTGGGTCCAGTTTAAAATTTAGGAGTAAACTTAATAATATTCGCTTTAGCTTTTCTAATGTGAGATATTTCCATGAAATTCTTTTTTTTTTTTTTTTGCCTTTTGTCATTTTTGGGCCGCACTCGCAGCATGTGGAGGTTCCCAGACTAGGGTCTAATCGGAGCTGTAGCCACTGGCCTACACCGCAGCCACAGCAATGCAGGATCCGACCCGCGTCTACAACCTACACCACAGCTCACGGCAACGCCAGATCGTTAACCCACTGAGCAAGGGCAGGGATGGAACCCGCAACCTCATGGTTCTTAGTCAGATTCGTTAACCACTGCGCCACGACAAGAATTCCTCCATGAAATTCTGAGGTCACATATTTTGTGGTTCCCAAGACTGCTTGGAAGAAAATTATTTTGGTTTAAGGTGACGTGATTTTATTGGAAAGCCAGGCATAATTTCACTGTCTAAATGTTGAATGTTAAATGTTGCCTTTAAATCTTATGCCTATTGAGATAAAATGACACCATTGTATCTTTATATTCTGAAAAGATTATTTGAATACTTTAGGAGACATATACTGCACAGTACAGAACAGAAAAGATTCAATAATGGAAGTATTTCTCTTCCACTTCTCTTCCTAAGTCACAGATTTCAGTTCATGGATGGAACTAATATTTTCATGTATTTTCAGAAGTATGTATGCTTGCACTTTAAAAAAACCCCATAAATTGATAATATTGTGTTATAGGTCATAGGCGTGTGGAGTTTCCTTCAAGACTGGGATGTAGGTTAGTACCAGATGTTGAAAGAACAGAGAATTTGTTCACAGAGAAACTAAAGATTTTTGAGCAGAAAATTCAGCTATGTATAATTAATATGTCAACAGTGTATAAATTGAAATGGAGAGGGACAGATTTGGAATTGGTTGGAGTTGGGTACCACTGGAGGAAAGTGATACAGAAATGGAAGTATTTGAGATAGAATGAGAATGTAGAAATGAAGAAAATGAGAGAGATGTCTTATCAATATGACTTATCAACCAATTTGACAGAAGAGAAAAAGAAAGGAGCCAAAACAAGTCTATGGTTTTACTATAGTACCTGAGGTGTTGGATGTTACTACTAATGAACACAGGAAATGCCAAAAATTTGACTAAGAGCAAAACCTCCAAGAAATGTCAATATTGGGAATAGAAACCAGTAGAACCTACTGATAGCTAGAAAGAATAGCAAGAAAGAAAACCTAGACATTAGACATAAGTGTTGATTTTAGAAACAGACTAAAGGTGTAGAGAAACTCCTTTTGGTGTTGCAGTGAGGATGAAAGTCATATATAAAATGATACAAGGTGTTTTGCTCTAGTGTTTGGCATCAATGTTCATTCATTCTTGGCATTATACCCCTTCGCCTTTTCACTACTCCCCACATCAAACAAAACACTTTATATTAATTTTATTGTCTAATCAAATATCTCAAATCTGCCCACTCCTCTCCTTTCCCACAACACTTTGCCCGTATCAGGTCTACCGGTGTCTCTACTGGTAGATGCTGTAATAACGTCGCTGAATCCATTCTCTTAGCATAGAAGCTAAAATGATCCTTTAAAGCACTTATTTGATCTTAGCACTATGTAATTAAATGTTCTTTGATAGCATTATATCCACTATATCTTTATTAGGATAAAGACCAAACTCTTCAATATTGCTCCCTTAGCCATGAATGACTGGGTGTGATGTATCCTAGACTCATTTAGAATTACTCTTCTCCAGACATTACAATTCAGTTTATTTCGTTTGTATTTGCAACCAAATTTAACCCATGTAAATTTGTATTTACATTGTATTGCATTTGAAAAACCTTTGAAAAACTCAAGGGTTTTTCAAATGCAATAGTCACCACTATCTACTGTATTGAAATATCTATTGAGCAGAAAGATTATCAATATCACTATTTCCTTTTTGTCAGCCTCAACACATGGAGCCTAGTGATGGAGGATGTTTTCACTAAGTACTTGTGGAGAATATACAGGTGACATGGTACATTACCTCTAATGATGATGATAGTGCCCAGCATCATAGAATAATACTTTCAGAGGGACTCAATAAGAGCTACCTTCAAAGCATCTTTTATGAGCAGGATACGAGTCTTTTTGGATAATTAAAATGAACAGGAAAACTGCTGATTTTAATATTTAAAAAATAGCAGAACTTCCTGTTCTGGAGCATGATTTAAATCATTATCTGAAGATACTTATTCTTTTATGTAGTCTAACTAGTGAAACCACTTAGTATCTCATATTACCTCTTGATCTGCAATGTTTATATTTAAATTGCCATGTTGGTTCTTTTTCTAATTTCTAGAGCAAACATTGGTCTCATCAGCCTGCATGGAATCTGGTATTATTGTGTACATAAATGCACATTGTCATTGGAATAAATTAAATTCTTGTTAATATTTGTATTTCTAAAAATTTTAATAGCTATGGATTCTAAATTATTATAAAATATTGATTGAATTGCTCATAATTTAATTGCTTAATATTTTATATGATTTATAACAAACATTTTTGTCCTGTAGTTTGTTAGTTGGCCTTCTTCCCCTTTTCTACCTGTCCATACACCCCTTTACTATGATTGTGGATTCCTGGTCCACTGCATCACCAGTGAGAGTGTAGAGTTCTATATTTCTGAAAGGAAGATTTGATTATATTTCTCTAATATTGCCTGTTTAAGTAAATAGCATCTTCAGTCTCTTGGCTGGGTGAGCAAGAATTCTCCCTTAGTCCGCACATACAGTCTACCAGCTCCAGCAGCTTCAAGAGCACAGTGATTGTGGGGACTGGATAATATGATTTTCCCTTTTGTATTTCTTGACCTAGGGGTATTAAGTAGTTTCCTGAGTTATTAATGTTAATGTGTGAATAATCTCACGTTGCCCATTTTATTTGCTTCCCAGACTTTTCAATACTTCAGTGCTATATTAAATCCCATGGTTGAATGAGTGTAGCAGATGGACTATGCTGGTTATTTTGCACTATAACTTCTCTGCTATACTGCGGGAAACTAGAAGACAAGATTAAACAGTTGGTTAAATCTGACAAGATTAACAGTTGGTTAATCTGACAGTTGGTTTCTGGTTAAATTCTTAAAATGGGAAGACCAGACATGTTATTGAAACTGGAAAAAAGGGAGAACCACTTTTTATTTTCTCCTGGTAGAGCTTCAGGCAACAGTGGGATGGGCTAGAGCAGGGACCTGTCTCTGTACCTCAGACAGCAGTAGAGAGAAATCGTGGCACTGCAAAGGTCTCAGCAGCTCAACACAGATCGTCACTGAGCAGTAGTAAGTACGCGCTCAGTCTCAGTGGCAGAATATTCAAGGCTCTGGTTCTGGCCAGAACAGCATCATGGTTGGGCTTTGGTGGCTTCTGTATTGCCAGTGATTGTGTAGCATTTTGCCTTCCCTTGTGGCATCCTTGGTGGTGGTTCCTTAAGCAGGCTAAGCAGCTCAGAAGTCCTGGACTTTCAACTACTTTTTTTCTTTTTTGTCTAAGCAGTTGTGCCATCTTCATGTATTTGCTGTTCTCTTTTATTTATTGCTAAGCTTTTTCATTACTTTTGTATTTCGTTATCTGTATTAAATGTACTCTGTATGTACTCTGTATGAATGGTTTCTGCTTTCTTTTTTACTGCATGCTGACTAGATACTACCCCCCCCCATTTAAAATCATATATCTGAGTGGGAATGTAAATTGTTACAACCACTATGAAAAACAGTATGGAGGTACCTCAGAAAACTAAATCTAGAACTACCATATCCAGCAGTCCACTCCTGGGCATATATCCAGAAAAAAACTATAATTCAAAAAGATACCTGCACCCCTACGTTCATTGCAATACTATTCAAAATGGCCAAGACATGGGGAGTTCCCTTCGTGGCTCAGCAGTTAACGAATCTAAGAACCATGAGGTTGCGGGTTCGATCCCTGGCCTTGCTCAGTGGGTTAAGGATCCGGCGTTGCTGTGAGCTGTGGTGTAGGTTGCAGACGCAGCTTGGATCCCGCGTTGCTGTGGCTGTGGCGAAGGTCGGCTGCTACAGCTCCTGTTATACCCCTAGCCTGGGAACCTCCATATGCCGCGGGAGTGGCTCTACATTAAAAAAAAAAAAAAAAAAAAAGGCAAAAAAAAAGACAAAATAGTCAGACATGGAAACAACCTAAATGTCCATGAACAGATGAATGGATTAAGAAGATATGGTATATATACACAATGGAATACTACTCAGCCATAAAAAAGAATAAAGTTATGACATTTGCAGCAACATGGATGGAATTACAGAGTCTCATACTAGGTGAAGTAAGTCAGAAAGGGAAAGCCAATACTATATGATTTCACTTATATCTGGAATCTAATATGTGGCACAAATGAACCTATTTACAGAGAAGAAACAATGAAAACAATGTTAAATATCATAGAAGAAAGAACCTTAGCCTTTAAAAGAACTAAAGAGAAAATAGGACAGAAGAGTGACAACAGATGAGGTTAAAGAGGAAAAAAATTTACAGTGGTGCATAAGACTATTAGTTCTGTTAAGAAAGCTGACCTCTTATCCTAAGATTAAACCAATTCATTTGGAGTGTAACATGACCAATAGTGTAAGTTTCGTTTTTAAAAATAATCATGCTAATTGTATTAATAACAATATATTGGAAGAGGTAAGATTAGAGGTAGAAGACTGGACAGGAGATTGTAAGAATAGCAAGATGACAACCTTGGATTGAAGTATTTTATACAAAAGATATAAAAACATTTTTCTTATAAAGTATTTCAACAAGCCAGGTACATATGAATAAGCAGATTATGAGGTTTCCTGCTCTCAATCTTATTCCCCAGAATTTGCTATAACTACTATCAATACCTTGCAATAAATTTTTAAAATGTGTACTAATACATGAAAGACCATGCTGCAGTTTTATTTTTTCCCAGTGAGATAGCCATTTATGAAATACACTCTTTCTATCCCTTGTTCCTGGAAATGAGAGAATGCAAAGAGAGCAAAATTGCTTAATGATTTAGAGGGAATGAATAAGAAGTCTTGGGTGGAAAGTGTGACTGTATGTAAGAAAGAACAGATAGAGATAGAGGAGACGAATTGTTTGAAGTTGAGGATGAGAGAGACAAATGACGGGAGAATTTGGTAAGAGAACAGACATATCCCATGAGCATTTAAAAATTATTTTTCTGTATTATTTGTAATGTTTTCTCTTCTTGTTCTCTACTGTATCTTGATTAAAAAGTTATCTGAAGGTTTATGAAATAAATTTGATCTGGAGGGGAAAGTTCAAAGCTTTGAATCTTGTCTCATTCTTGACTGCGGCAAAACTGAATATGCAAAAAGCAATCCCTCATATGGATACTGTCTACCTATTTATTTTCCTCCAAATGTGTATATCTGTATCTGTACTCAAAATGTTTTTGTAATCTGTGCACACAAATACATGCAAGTACATATATATGTGTGTGCATATGTGTAATTACATGAATATATATGCCATCTATGTCCCTATATATCAGTGTACTGAAGTTTTTCAAATGAGTTCTTATGATTTCATAGCCTTACCAAATTTAATTTAGGCAATTGCCTTTTTTTGACTATTTAGTTTTTCTATTAAAATAATTTGTGATCATTGCTCTCAGAAAATACCACTGGAGGAAAATCATTGTGCATATTCATGTTACATTGTAAAGAATGTGGTTATACAATATTGGCATGTTTATTTGAAGATGCTAGTATGTGCTGTGAATTTGATTTTTAAAAAATCTTTACCTATTTGTGTTCCCAGCAGAGGCATTTGAGAATGCCGAGCATTTTCTAGTCTGAGCATTATGCTTTTGGTAAAAGTGCCACAGCAGTGAAACATTTTCCTTCTGGAGGCAGTAAAGTTGCTTCAGAGGCAATTTGTACTGCCTGCTTTCATTTCTGGTTGCTGCATCTTTTTCTCAGCTGGAACATTTTGTTAAGGCTTCTCTTTAGGAATCT
The DNA here is from genome assembly GCA_004024745.2 of Catagonus wagneri. Taxonomy (NCBI): domain Eukaryota; kingdom Metazoa; phylum Chordata; class Mammalia; order Artiodactyla; family Tayassuidae; genus Catagonus; species Catagonus wagneri. Next base: position 1,574,693 of record PVHT020000174.1, on the reverse strand, counting down.
TATTGATGGCTGAGTCTTTATAATACTTACCTAGCTGTCATGACAAGACATTCTGCTGTTGGCTTTGCATGTCCCTGGTTCTCTGTTCACCTAACAACATTTCAGTTTTTATAGATTTACCCAATTCCAACACCAACATGGCTAACCAAGGAAAATAGCACTTATAATGACTTGAATTCATGTCTTGAGTAAAACCAGTTTATCATTTTGATAAAGTTCCTCTCATGAGTGAATTTATTTTATTGGAACTAAATTTCAGAAATTAGTCTATGAACTTTAAATATACAAGCATAATCAATATAACTCAATAGCAAAAGATAAAGAGAATTTTACTTATAAAACGTGACATCATTTTCCTAAATTGCTAGCAACAGAGTAAAGCATTTATGTGAATCATGTATTGTATCAAGCTGGCAAAGTATTACTTTAAATCTTTAAAATTTAGGCATTTAAAACATAATATTCTTACTATGTGTGTGAGAGTTTCCATATAGTTAGCTTATGTGTTCAACTTTTTATCTAGAGAATTACCTATTTTTAAAATAATTTAAAATTTGGCCATTGATAGTTATATTAAAAATGCTTTTTACTCATTATTAAAGAGGTAATTTCTAGGGAATGTGTTCATTCTTGGATTTTTTTTTGTGTTTAACATTATATATCTGGTAATTTATTATTTTCAGAACCAGTACGTTGTAATGCCTTTTACTGCAAAATGCATTCTTAATTAAAATAGTCAATTAATTTATAAAGGACCAAGAGAATTTGTCAAAAATTAAGCTGTAGTAAGGACATACAGTAGTTTCTAATGGGAAATCATTGATTTTTGGGCAATGGGGAATCTCTTGATCTTACAACTTTTTTCTTTAAGCATGGCCTCATAGTCCTTTGAAAGAAATGATATGTAACACATGAGGATGTAGGTCAAAATCTCATTTGAGTCACTATTAAATATTTAAAATTTATTGGTACTTTCAATAAATTATGACTGAAAATTATGTCAGGATTAATTTATACAAGGATGCAAATAAGCTTAATAACAGCATAGTTTAAACATTTGAATCCTTTTGCAATCAACATTGAAATATATCAAATATGTTAATCAGGTCATTAGAAATGTTATATTACAAGATTTACCATTTCACGTTTTAGCTATTCATGAGAAACCTTTAATATCTGTGTGCAATCTGTCTTGTTCACCACTGTGTCCAGAATGCCTCACACAATACTTTAGTCACAGAAGGTATTTAATTATAAATGGACACAATGAGGGGGTGTAAAAGAGTGAATCACTGAGAGAGTTAGCCTAGACAGCTACCTAGCATATGCCTTTAAGGAATGATTTCTTTGACTCACATAATAATGTATTAGTAGTTATTGTTCCATTTTTCACGCCCCCCCCAAAATGAGTAGTATTTGCAAATTACAGTTTATCAGATTCTTACTTCATTTAAAAAAAGTAGCTCTTCTAGCATAAAAGTGATGAGCTGAAGGAGTGACTAACACATGTTGCATGCTTTCTAGTGCTAGGAACTGTTCTAAGTTTTTACAGTTGATCTTCACATCAAGTCTTAGATAATATTATTCTCTCCAATCTATAGTTTGAGTTAGTATCTTAAGTACTCTCTAAATTTATACACTATTATACACAATACACCCTTGAGAAAGAATGAGGACTTTTGTTAAAGTTATATGCAACTATTATTAAAAAGTAGTCCTCCAAATGCAATGGATAAAAAAAAAAATTTTGAGATATAATCATTTGTTAATAATTGGGTAACATTGCTTCAGATATCTCTAAGATATGAAAGCATAGAAATAGACCCAATTTTAAAACCTGGGATTGCATTCTACCTGGTTTTACTATCAACCATTAAATAAATGTACTTAAAAAAAGAAAATAAGATCAAACTGAAGGGATTACTTAATTTTTGATAATTATTACCTTATAATAAAAGACTTTGGCATCTAAATTTTTTTTCAGCTTGTAAAAGAATATTATAAAGACCTTGGAGGTTCTGAGTCCATTGCTTTTATTTTTTCTTTTCCTTTTTTTTTTGCTTTTTAGGTCTGCACCCATGTCATATGGAAGTTCATAGGCTAGGGGTAGAATGGGAGCTACGGCTGTTGGCCCTGACCCACTGAGCAAGGCCAGGGATGGAAACCATATCCTTGTGCATACTAGTCAGATTAGTTTCCACAGTGCCACAATGGCAAGTCCCTGTTGTGTTTCTTTTAATACCATTTTTCATTTTTAGTCTGTATTGAATTCTTGATAAAAATTATAAGGAAATTATCTTGCTTATATTTCTACATCTCTATAGTATATTCTTATACTTTTATTTTTACATTGTCATACTGCCTAGTTGCAGTTATGAAATATTCTCTCCTTTATTGAATATTTGCTTTATACTTACATGTATCTAAAATCTATTCTCTATAGCATCTATAATCTAGTAAACTTCAGGTTGATTAATCTTTGTTTATCATCAAATATATGCTATATTCTGTGTCCAAGCTTGCTAAAGAATGCCTTTTTGTTAGTCTATTTTTAAAAGACAAATTGCCTGTATATAAAATTTTGGTGCCATCATCCTTTCTCTCTGAAAAATTTTTTTTTTTTTTTTGTCTTTTCAGGGTTGCATCTGCGGCATATGGAGGTTTCCAGGCTAGGAGTCTAATCGGAGTGTAGCTGCCGGCCGATGTGACAGCCACGCAGGATCCGAGCCACGTCTGCGACTTGCAGTACTGCTCAGGGCAACGCTGGATCCTTAACCCACTGAATGATGCCAGGATCGAACCCGCAACCTCATGGTTCCTAGTCAGATTCTTTAACCACTAAGCCACGACAGGAACTCCCTCTCAGAAATGTTTTATATATTATTCTACTGTATTCTGAAGTTGAATCTTATTATGAAAGAGGCTAAAGGAAACATTTGAAAAACATGTTTGTGTATGATTTACTTTATCTTTTAGGTCCTCAGTTCCAACTCTTTGCTGTTAGAAATGTTTTTCAATTATATTTTAAAAATTATTTTGGCCCTTTTATTACACCTTTCTATATTTCTCCCCAGAGTCACCAATTTTGTATTTTTTCTTCCAAAGAAACTATAATCTTGATAATATTTTTCATAAATATATACCTTTAAATGATGCTGAATTAGATAATAACAGATAACTATTAACTATAATAAAATAGGTGAAAGTTTGTAGATGGACTTATATAATTGGCTAACATTACAGTTCCTATGTGTACAGACTAGTGTTGGTTGGGTCAATACCTTTTGCTTTAGTAATAGGATCTTAATGGCATAAAGAAAGTTTAGAACAATGTTTCTTATTTTGACTTGTTTTGTTGTATGGTTTCTTTTATAGTGAAAGCGTATCTCCTAAAAATGCTGGTAAAGTTCTGGGTTAGTCCATTTTAGCCTCTGACTCAGTATGATTTGAAAGAAGAACATCTTGGAACATTGAGGCATTTAGAACATTGAACCATCTCGATGATCCCATGCTTATTTTAGCACTATTTCTATGGGATGGATCTCTTTATCTTGCATATTTTGCTCCCAGTGATCTAAGCAATAGATTACTTTATGGCATTTTAGTTAAGGGACGTTCATTCTGTCATTCTTTTGCCATAAACTTTGCAATATCTTAATATCTGGTAATCTCTAACAAATTCCAATTTTAGTAGCATTTCCATTATCTGTACATCTCAATTTGTAAGAGATTAAACTCTCTAGAGCTGTGCTGATTTCTGTTCTTTCTTAGAACTGAATGCTAAGCTTCAGTTCTGTGAACTTCTTAGTGTTCTAAAATATTTTCTGGTTGGTGTTTATTGTAACTACATAACCACCTACACATGAGAATAAAGTGATTCTCCTTACCCTGATCCCTGGCAAAACAAACAAACCAACCAAATCAAGATGTTTATAAAGTTAATCTCAGCATGAATGATTTGTCTTGAAATATTTGTGATCATTTTATATATCCTTCTAAACTAGATCTTTACTCAATATGTTCCTATATTGAAAGTTTTTCTTGTATTATATTCTTAAAGAAAAATATTGAGTTAGAATACTCTAAAGTATGTGGTAAACCTAGTATTAAAGTAAGTTTTGCAGTGTGGCATGGGAAAGGCAGAGGAAATCCCTTCTTGTCTTTGAGAGAATAGAACCAGATTTGCATGAAGGGAAATTCAGAAAGACGTGTCTTATACCATCCTACTGTAGGAGGAAGTCACGTACATAGTGTCAGGCTGAAACTAGTGCATAAGACAGAAAATTAGAGAAATACCATGAATCCCTATAAAACTACCTTTATGGCTCAGCTCAGTCAAGACAATGCAGATTTTTAAGTGCTTTGTATTATATTGAACATCCAAATTATTTTTTTTCCAGAGGCAGCAAGTATTGGAAAAGCTCACTAAAGCCTACTCTTTGCTTAGTAAGAAATTAAAGAAATTCACCTTTTAAAGCTCCAAATTAATGGAGGATTGAATGAATTTACAGTTCTCTATATTAGTTTCACATTTCAAGATGACTTACACTTTATTTGAAGTTAAATCTATACGGAAATGCCAAGTAAAGATTCTTTTTGAGAATACTCCAAAGTCTATATTTACTTAACAGTAACAACTACAATTCTCCAACAACATTTCTAATCCCATCCTTCGATTTGGGGAAAAAAGACAGTCACTATACTGTTTGAACCAAGCAGTTTGTTCTGATGACAAAGGAGGCACGGATGCTAAATGTGGTGTTGAGTTTTATGCTCAGCCATTAACTCTGTTTCTGGTAAAAGATTTTTACAAAAATCTTAGTCACAATAAAAAGGTCCAACAAATTATAAATCTGTGTCCTATCAATGAGGGCCTACAAGAGTGATAATAGAATAATAGTTATGTAACAAAACATGCAAGAATTTCCTGAGTGTTTCATAAGTCACTTTAATAGCTCTAAATTCACAGTAGGAACTAGGACCTGGTCACGTGCAAAGATATTCCTGTCATGGGCTGAATTGTGTGTTCCCAAACCCACACCCCCACCCACATTCATTAAATTCTCACCCTCAGTACCACAGAATGTAACTATATTTGGAAACTGGGCCTTTTAAGAGGTAGTAAAGCTAAAATGAGGTTATTTGGATGATCCTCTTCATATGACTGTATTTAGATGTAGGACCTTCAAAGGTGATTAAGTTAGAGACCAGTAGGCCCCTAATCCAATATGATTGATGTCCTCATAAGAGGAGAAAGAGAACCAGGATGCATACATACAGATAAAAGGCGTGCAAGGACACCAAGAGGACTGCCAAGGCAAGGAAAGAGGTTTCAGGAGAAATCAAATATATTGATACCTTGATCTTGGACTTCAGTCTCCAAAACTGTGAGAAATAAATTTCTGTTGTCTAAGCCACCTAGTTTGTGGTAATTTTGTTTTGACAGCCCTAGCACACTAATACAGTTTCCATTTTCCCAGGAGTTTCTCTTTCATGATGATTTTTTTTTTACCCTCTTAGTTTGAATTAGATTATTTTCACAATACAATCAAACCACTGTTTATGATACAACTAATTTTTCAAGTTTTTGAGTGTCTTGATGTACCATAGATATCATGCATAATACATTCATGCAGTGGCTTAACTGTTACCGTGTTTCTTAAGAACTCAGTTGTTAATTCTATAGCATATGCTTTGGTTTTTGCAGTATGCTAAAAATTCAAGTATCTCCTGTTGAAGCTCCCTTATCAGCAGAGAAAAATCTGACACAATTTTCTTTTTCTTTTTAGGGCCACTGCAGCATATGGAAGTTCCCAGGCTAGGGGTTGAATCGGAGCTGCAGCTGCAGGCCTGCACCACAGTCACAGCAACATGGGATCTGAGCCACATCTGTGACTTATACCAAAGCTCACAGTAATGCTAGATTCTTAACCCACTGAGCAAGGCCAGGGATCAAACCCACATCCTTCTAGATACTAGTTGGGTTCTTAACCTGCTGAGCCATATGGGAGCTCCCCCCAAAATATTTTCTTGAATTAAAGTCAGGTCCTGCAGTTCCCATTGTGGCACAGTGGAAACAAATCCATGAGGTTGCAGGTTCAGTCCCCATCCTTGCTCAGTGGTTAAGGATCCGGTATCGCTGTGAGCTATGGTGTAGGTCGCAGATGCAGCCTGTCTTGCTGTGGCTGTGGCAAAGGCCGGCGGCTAAGGCTCTGATTAGACCCCCAGCCACGGGTGTGCCCCTAAAAAGAAAGAAAAAAAAATTCATGGTCCTTACACAGTCTGAGAACTTACTCCCAAAGATCTCAATAATATATTTCACTGTCCTAGTAGGGTACAAAGTTTCCCAGTATGAACCTTTGACTGAATCAGTTTTAAAACTATATTGACTAAAACCACCAATGGGATACTGTATTCTCTTAGCTCAATTAAGTGGAATACATAAGTATAAAATAGAGAGATGGCTGAATTCATTCTTGTGGGATTTTCTTTTATTTATTTACTTTTGCTAGGCTTTGTTCTGAGGCTATTGATGACCACTTAAATTACAAATAGCTTGCACTTGCAAAGTTTGATATTTTCTACTGAGAAAGTAATTATCCATTGCTTTCATATGAAAAAAAAAATCTCTGGCCAAGATGTAAACTCTGGTAATCATTTACTTTTTGCAACTAAGACTCCTAAATTCAAATTCCTTGAGTCAGTTTTTTTTTTTTTTTTACTTAATCCTGAATGTATTTGCATACATAGAGCTAGACATAATCAGAGGATCCTTTCCTTCTGATTGGTGATTATACTTTGTGAATGTTCTACACATAGAGGACTAGTCCACCCTTGGATATGTAAGTTGGCTTGGATTGAACAGAGGTTGCCAAAGTCTATCGTTTTTACTGTTTTTAGGAACATACACAAGAAATCATCAGGCCAGAATGTGAAAAGGGAGAAGGAAGTCAGTAATGTTGATTGCCTAACTTAGGTCAGACATTTGATAGAAACTTTTCCTATAGCATTATATCATTCCCTTCCAGAAACCTTCTAAAGCAGTTATTTGTATCCACAATGTAAAGAAGAAACAAAGGATTAAGATTAGACTAAAAAAAGTCATCAGCTGGTTATCTAATCCCATTTCAAGATCAATTCCTCTAGAACCTTTTTAGACCAACTGAGTCATGTCTCACAAATAGTTGGTAACCCATGTGCTTGCATTGTTCCTTGTGATATTTGAGGTCACTATGAGCAGTTTTAGCAAGAAGTGGCCATATTGATGGAATTTGTTCCAGAATGATAAAATAGCAATGTCCTCAGTCCCTGCCCTACTGTAGCAAAACATTGAAACAATGGACATTTTACAGATTTATTATAGTGACAATACATTTTCAGAGAGAGAGAGAGAAAGTTCACGTACGCATGCAGCTAAAAAAGAGGGCCTGCCTCACTTTACAACTGTTTTTATATCTCCGCACTACAGACCTGAGTGAAGACCCAGTTTCTCCTGCTCTGGCCCCCTATGCTGTATGTTAGTGTTGCCTGATCTCTGTAACGGGCGTATTTGATCTTCTGGTTGGTTTCCAGCAGGATACTTTCTTTGCAGGGGGGAACGGGTTATATAGAGGTGGGGTGAGGAATGGAGAACATTTCTTCTCTAGTAGGGAGTGAGCAGCCCAGGTTGCTCAAGGTGGAGGGAGGGCATTACAGGGAGATATGGCCAGAGACTTTTGGGTTAAATCTCCTTAAAGGGGACTTGAAGCCTATAACAAAGAAGGAATTCTTATATAATGAAGCATTTGGCCAGAAAAACAATATCAGATGGACTATGAGTCAGCAGCTTTTTTCCCCCCAGTACACAAGCTGAATCCACTCAGTTGGGTTCCTCTGTTAAAACTGTTGGTGTCCTGACTGACATTATTTCACAATTTTAAAGTAAAAACTGTTACCTTTTAAGTTATGTAATGTTCTCTCTTCTGAAAGAGTTAAGTGGACTTTAAAAATCAACTTTAATACTTAAGGGATATGCTTATGTTATGGTTTGGGATTTATAAAAAACAATATTTAGAACCCCTGTGTTAGGCACTATGCTGAATGATTTCACACATGTTAGGGTGGAGAGGGAGAAAAGCTTAAGCTGTTTATTTGGGAAACAAATCGTCATTAATATGTAAATTCACTATATTATTGCTTTACTGGCACATTCCTTTCTTATTTGTCCCTTTCACAACTCAAAAGGGAATCATTCAAAACTCAGTTACTTGTCATTCCTTTTTGACTAGACAAAAAGCAAAGAAAGAAATGAAGGCATTCGCTTGTGCTAAGAAAGCATCCTTTTGGAAGCTGAAAGGGGCTGTAATTAGTTCTAAAATACCATGTTATATCCACTGTGCATATATTTTTCACAGAAGAAAATTGAACATTGGAGACCAAAGGGCCTGGAATGTAAAATGATGCAGCTAAATTCTATTTAGAAATAGTTGTAATGCAATTCCCAGTTGCTGGATTGATTTGATCTTCTTATCTTCGGATGAAATTGAACCCTGCAATCTCACCAATATTTTCTAACTCCTCTCTGATTATTGTTATAAACAGGACAGTGATTGATTTTGAGTAATTATCCAGAAAAATGAATTAGATTAAAAAATAATCTTCCTGATTATAGAGGAGCCTACTCCATTTTTGTAATTAGTCCCTTTTTAGAGTGACTGATGATGTCACATTTGACTAGCACAGTGGATTTCTTAAATGCTGTTTGACTTTGCTTTGGGGGAAAACTATATGTTAAAGGCCACATTTTTAGTAAAATCTCAGTCGTGAGTAAAATTCTTCTGGAAGGAAGCAGCATATAATTAAAGTAGACAGAAATAAGAATCAGGGGGCCTGAAACACATTCTTGGCTTAACCATCAATTATCTTCATGAGCCCAGGTGACCCCTCTGGATCTGATTCTTCTGCATCTTTAAAATGAAGAAGTTCAAGAAGGTGTTCTCTAAGGTCCTTTCCTCTTTGAACATTCAGTTTTTTTATGTATTACATAATTCCATCTTACGTAAATTAATGGTCTAGTTTCCATGTAGGGCTCTAAAGTAATATTGGAGAGCGATTAAGGAAAGTGTAAAGAAAAACTAGCTAATAGGGGAAATAATAGTTCCTTTATGTTTCATTGCTTATGGGAAGATGCTCTCAAGAGTAGTGCCTCTTAAATTTTAATTTACATTCAGATCACCCAGGGATCTTGTTAAAATGCAGACCAATTCTTCTGGTTTGAGGCGAGGCCTGAGAATATGCCTCATCCTGGCATATTCCAGAGTGGTGTTCTTGCTGCTGGTTCCAGAGCACATTTTAAGAAGTGAGGTTTTGATGTAAAACTAAAGTGTATATAATCTGAGGGATAGTTTCAAATTCAGATTCCAGGATTGGCTGTGCAGATATTCAGAGATTGAGATGGGAAAAATTCAAACTCTGAATTCTTGACAAGCATCCTGTGTGATCCTGATGCGGGAGGTTCATGAACAAAAACTTGCCTAGTAAATAGTAAATTTAAGAATTACTGTTACAGAATTACGGAAGGGGGTTTATCAACTAGCCCTTCATTATTAAGGTTCTCTCTCTCTCTTTTTTTTTTTTTTTGTTTGTATATTTTGGTCTTTAATCCCTTGTTGGTTGCTTCGTTTGCAAATATTTTCTACCATTCTATGGATTATCTTTTCATTTTGTTTATGGTTTTCTTTTCTGTGCAAAAGTTATGCTTAATTAGGTTCCATTTATTTGTGTTTTTATTTTCATTTTTATTATTCTACAAGGTGGATCCAAAAGAGATTGCTGCAATTTCTGTCAAAGTGTTTTTTGCTTATGTTTTCTTTTAAGAGTTTTATGTTATTTGCTTTACATTTACATCTTTAATCCATTTTGAGTTTATTTTTGTGTATGGTGTTAGAGAATGCTCTAATTTCGTTCTTTCACATGTATCTGTTTGGTTTTCCCAGCACTACTTATTGAAAAGACTGTCTCTTCACTGTATGTTCTTGCCTCCTTTGTCATAGATTAGTTGACCATAGGTGTATGGGTTTATTTCTGGGCTTTCTTTTGTTAGATTGATCTATACGTTTGCTTTTGTGTCAGTACTATACTGTTTTGGTGACTGTGGCTTGGTGTTATTCTTTGAAGTAAGGCAGGCTGATTCCTAGAACTCCATTTTTCTCTCTCAGTTGCTTTAGCTATTTGAGGTCTTTTGTGTTTCCATACAAATTTTAAAAGCTTTTGTTAATAGCTCTGTGAAAAATGCCATTGTGATTCAATAGTATTTGCATTGAATCTGTAGATGGCCTTGGGTAGTATAGTCATTTTGACAGTATCAATTCTTCCAACCCAAGAATATAGTATCTCTTTCCTTTCTTTCTTTTTTTTTTTTTGTCTTTTTGCCTTATCTAGGGCCACACCCGTGGCATATGGAGGTTCCCAGGCTAGGGATCTAACAGGAGCTGTAGCTGCCGGTCTTCGCCACAGCCACAGCAATGCGGGATCTGAGCCGCCTCTGCAATTTACACCACAGCTCACAGCAATGCCGGATCCTTAATGTACTGAGCAAGGCCAGGGATCAAATCCGCAACCTCATGGTTCCTAGTCGAATTCGTTAACCACTGAGCCATGATGGGAACTTATCTTTCCATCTTTTTATGTCATCTTCAATTACTTGAATCAGTGTCTTAAAAATTTCAGAGTACAGGCCTTTTGCCTCCTTAGATTTATTTCAAAGTGTTTTATTCTTTTGATGCAATGGTACATGTGATTATTTCCTTAATTTCTCTTTCTGATTATTTGTTATTAGTGTGTACATATATGTCATATTTTGGGGTATTAATTTTGCATCCCGCAACTTTATTAAATTCATTGATGATCTCGGAGTTTTCTGGTAGTATCTTTAGGATTTTCTGTGTAGTATCATGTTGTCTGCAAACAGTGACAATTTTACTTCTTTTCTAATTTGGATTCCTTTTATTTCTTGTTCTTTAATTGCCATGGCTAGGACTTCCAAACCTATGTTGAATATAAGTATTGAAAGTTGATATCCTTGTTTTGTTCCTCATCTTTGAGGAAATGCTTTCAGCTTTCCACCACTGAGTATGACATAGCTGTGGGTTTGTGATATATACCTTTATTGTATTGAGGTAGGTTCCCCCATGCCCACTTTCTGAATAGTGTTTGTCAATGGCTGTTTAATTTTTTTACCAGCTTTTTCTTCTCTATTAAGATAATCATATGTTTTTCAAATTCTGCAATTTGTTATTGTGGTGTATTACACAGATTGATTTGTGAATACTGAAGAATCCTTGCATCACTGAGATAAATTCCACTTATCATGGAATATGATCCTTTTAACGTAATACTGGTTTCAGGTTGTTAGTATTTTGTTGAGGATTTTTACTTCTATGTTCATCTGTGATATTGTCCTATAATTTTCTTTTTTTGTGAAATTTTTGTCTGGTTTAGATATCATGGTGATGGTGGCCTCATGGAATGTGCTTGGGAGTATCCTTTCTCTGCAGTTTTTTGAAGGAGTTTCAGAAGGATGGATGTTCTTTTCTCTCAGTGTTTGATGAAATTTGCCTATGAAGCCATCTGGTCCTGGACTTGTGTTTTTGGAATTTTTTAAATCACAGTTTCAATTTCAGTACTTGTTATTTGTCTGTTCGTATTTTCTATTTTTTCTTTGTTCAGTTTTGAAAGGTTGTACCTTTTTAAGAATTTGTCCGTTTCCTCTAGGTTGTCCATTTATCGGTATTAATTGCTTGTGGCAGACTCTTAATGATCTTTTGTATTCCTGTGGTATCAGTTGTAACAGCTCCTTTTTCATTTCTAATTTTAGTGATCTTAGCCCTCTCCCTTTTTTTCTTAATGAGTCTAGATAAAGGTTTCTCAGTATTGTTTAATTTTTGAAAGAATTTCCAGGTTCTCTGTTTGAACCCAGGCACTGAAGCCACTGACTAATTTATTGCTGCATTTGTTTTCAAAATACTCTTTGAAACTAATTCTATGGTATGCTTATATTAGTCCATTCATTTTATAAATTATCTGTTGTTAAAAAAGCAAAAAAAAAAAAAAAAGAGTTCCTTTTGTGGCTCAGTGGAAACAAATCTGACTGGTATCCATGAGGATGTGGTTTCAGTCCCTGGCCTCGTTCAGTGGGTCAGAGGTCCAGCATTGCCATGAGCTGTGGTATAGTCTGCAGATTTGGGTTGGATCCCTCATTTCTGTGGCTGTGGTGTAGGCTGACAGCTGTAGCTCTGATTCAACCCCTAGCCTGAGCAATTCCATATGCCACTGGTGCACCCCTAAAAAAAGAAAATAAAAAAAAAAATTATCTGTTGTCTAGTTAGGATGACTGTTGAGTATGTATGGCTTTTTTTTTTTTTTTTGTCTTTGTTTTTTGAACTTGAAGTCTAGGAGAATTTCTACCTCTTTAAGAAATATTTATGAAGTCACCATAAATAAAGCAGTAGTAGAGAGACCATACTAGAAGTAAAAGAGCCCAAGCTCTGATTCCTGCACTTCTCACTGTTTATTCATTCATCCATTCATTCTTTCATTCATTTATTTTGTGCTTTTCTAATACCTTAATTTGGGAAATCTTGAGTTTTTTCTATTAAATTAGTTATTAAATTACAAGTTAAAGTAGTTAGACATACTCAGCAGCATGATGATCTAGTAGAAACTGCCAACAATGAAAATAATGATTATAGTCTAGAGTGTTAAACACTAACTCACAGAATGTTTTAAAGAAGTTCTTTGTTCTTTGTTCCTAAGTAAAATATTTGACATGTCTGTTTTATTTGTGAGCGTAGTAAGAAAAGATGTGAGGTTAGTATGTAAACCAGAAATGGTATACATATGAGCATATACGTGCTGTTCTGTTGGGTAATATTGAAAACTTCTTAAATAGTCATTTTCATTTTGGAGACTATAGTAGTCAGATTCTCCAGAGAAACAGAACCAATAGCAAATATAGATATAGATAAAAGATTTATTATGGGAATTGGATCAAACAGTTAAGGAGGCCAAAAGATCCCAGGTGGTGCTGTCTTCAAGCAAGAGACACAGGAAAGCCAGTCATGGAATTCAATCTGAGTCTGAAAGCCTGAGAACTGGGAGATGGTAGTTTAAGTCCTGGTCTGAGTTAAAAAGTTTGAGAACCGGAAGCTCTCGTGTCTGAAGGCAAGAGAAAATGGATATCCCGGATCAGCCAGAGAAAGTGCAGATTCCACCCTTCCTCCACCTTTTTGACCTATATGGGCCTACAAGATTTGGCTGATTCTTTTCCACATCAGGGAGGGCTGTCTCCTTTATTAGGTTCACCAATTCAAATGCTAATTTCTTCTAGAAATTCCCACATTGAAACATGGAGAAGTAATGTTTTACCAGCTATCTATGCATCTCTTAGTTCAATCATGTTGACACAAAAAAAATTAAGCATCACAGAGACAGAGTGGAAAAAAATCATTAAAACTTTATGTAAAAAAATTAGAAGTAAAACCTTGGCATATTGCATTTGAAGTTTTAAATAACCCTGTCTTGTGATATAGTAATTTCTCTTTGGTGGTATTTTGGCCAAGAACTCTCTCATGCCCTCCCTGTGTTCATTTACAATGTTTCGTTCAACAAATATTTATTTAATGGTCTCAGACTATAATACCAGAAATTGTTCTAGACTCTGAAGATAAAATAGAAAACCACCAAAGTAAACTTATCCTTAAGCTTATCATACTATTCTAATGAGATGCATTCTGAAGAAGGGGCAAACAAAATTAAGCTTTCTAGCATGCCAGCCGATGGTTGTGGGAAAAGAATAAAGCAGAAAAGAATGGGGCATGTTGGGAGGAGGGTGATGGTAATTCTTAGGGAGGAAAGGCTTCATGGAAAATGTAACATTTGAGCAGGGACCTCAGGAAGGTGGAGAGTGAGCTTTGCAGTTCCATGGATTCTATCAAGTTCTCAGAGGAAATAAGAAAGGACCTGTGTCCTCATACATGTGGTAAATTCAAAGACCCAGTGGAAGGATCAATGTGGCCAGATCACAGGGAGCAAAATTGAGGAAACAAATTGTTTAGAAACTCTGTATGCCATATTAAGAATTTTGTTTTTTACTGGGAGTGGAATGGGGAGCACAAGTGATTTTGAGGGGGTGTATTTTGCGATTCAGTTTTCATTTAGAAAGGATCACTGTGGTCCTTGTGTTAAGAATAGATATCTGGAAAGATGAGTCAGAGAGATGAACTACAATAGGTGTTGGCAAACTACAGGCCGTACATCAAATCTGGCCAGCTTCCTGTTTTAGTAAATAAAGTTTCATTGGAACACAGCCACATTTATTCAATTGCATGTTGTTGATGGATTCAACACACACTGTGCTTTCACCCTGTGGCAGAGTCAAGTAGTTTCATAGGGACCTTGTGGCCTACAGTGCCTAAAACACTCACTCCCTGATCCTTTGCAGGAAAAAGTGCACACTGCTGAACTAGAAGGTTATTAGGATAATCCAAGTGAGTGATAGGAGCAGTTTATATCAGGGTAGGGGTAGTGTAGATAACGAAAACTATTCAGACACTGCATATATTTTAAAGGTAGAGACAAAAAAATGTGCTGACAAAGGAGAAGTGTAAGAGAAAAAGAATAATAGAGTCATGAATGACATTTTTTGACCTGAGCAAAAAGAAAGATTATAGATTTATTGATTGATTTTAGAAAGATTGATTTTATTGATTCTTAGACTGTGAGAAGAGCAGGTTTGGAGGTAGAGATCATGAGTTTAGTCTTTGAGGTATTTAATAAGGTAGAAAGTTGTACATCCAAGTATAGAATTCATCAGAGAGGTCTGAGTTCATGTTAAAAATTTAGAAGTTTGGGAAGTTCCCATTTTTTCTCAGCAAGTTAGGAACCCAGATACTATACATGAGGTTTGATCTGGCCTCACTCAGTGGGTTAATGCCACAAGCTGTAACATAAATTACAGATGCGACTTGGATACTGTGTCACTGTGGCTGCAGTGCAGGCTAGCATCTATAGCTCTGATTCAACCCCTAGCCTGAGAACTTCCTTATGCCACAAGTGCAGCCCTAAAAAGAAAAAAAAATAGAATTTTCAGCCTGTAAAATTCGTGGATGAGATCACAGGGAAGTGACAGTACAGAATAAAGAGGTTTTAAGCTTAGAACTGAAGCTTGGATTTCATCAGTGTGAGGTCATTATGTATTGTAAACCTAGCAAAATTGAATAAGAAGGAGCAGCTGGGAAAACTGAAAAAGAAATAAGAGCACATGAAATCCTGGATTCCCAGTGAAGAAAGTATATTAAGGAGGCTGTTCTCAGCCTTATTTTACTACTACTTATCTTTTCGATATGGGTGGAGAATTTGTTATTGGCTTAAAATACAGAGAATAGTGATAACCTTGAGGGAAGTTTTGGTGGCATATGAGGTAAAATTCTGATTGGACTAGATTCAAAAGAATGGAAATAAAGTAACTGAAGACAGTTTATAAAGAAAAATGTCTGGAAGTTTTCCTCTAAAAAAAAGAGAGCAGATAAGATAGAAAAGGATGTGGTATTGGGAATTTTTTCTTCTCTTTTCTTCAAGATAGAAGAAATGGAAGAATTCTGGCATGCTCTTGGGATAATTTAGTCAAGAGGAAAAATTATAATGTCCAGGACAAAGAAAAAAAATTCGTGGAGCAATGTGTTTGAGCAGGTGTATAAGTGGAAGAAATGTCCTTTGTGAAAACACAGGCTGTTCATTCAGAGTAACAGAAGGGAAAGCAGAATGTATAAGCACAGATACAAATAGGTGACTTGATTGTAGCAGCCTGGAACATTTTGTTCTGTTGGCTTCTTTTTCTCTTTTCTTTCCTTTCTTCTTCTTCTTTTTTTCTAGTTAGGTAGCAAGGTTAACAAGCTGAGGGGAAAAGTAGGAAAGATGTCTTAGAGGTATGAGAGGAGAGTGAAGGGGAGGAGAAGGTATGTGAAAGTCCCTGGCCTCACTCAGTGGGTTAAGGATCCGGCGTTGCTGTGAACTGGTGTAGGTTGCAGATAGGGCTCAGATCCCGAGTTGCCCTAGCTGTGGTGCAGGCTGGTAGCTGCAGCTTCGATTCGACCTGGGAACTTCCATATGTGTGACCTTAAAAAAAAAAAAAGATTCACTAGAAGTCAAAAATCATGATAATATGAAAAGTTTCCAAATATCCCGTGAGAGGATAATAGTGAAATAATGGTTTAGAATGATCAATAACTGGACCATTGTGCAACTATTAAAACAATTTTCTAATATGCTTCAAAATATGGAAAAATCCCCTCAAACAATGTTTGAGGATAGCTCTTTATGTTCTAGACTGTTACATCAATTTGACAAGTTGCTTAGATATTAAGACTCCAACAACACCTTACTGGGAAGTGATGACATCGATGACACCTCAAGCCTCTCTGATTGGAAACTGATTATCACACAGTTTAAATTTACATTTTAAGTACCTGCATCACATGTAATTGAAATTTACCTTTTATTTTTTCAACCTCCACAGTTTTTAAAAAATTGTTATTATATAGATGTGTGTCTTCCATCTTCTACTTGAATAATTGTTTTAAATATATAACTTTTCATATGAACTAATACAATTTATTTCTAATGTGCCAAGTCATCACTTTGAACTGCATTTTTATGAAGCCTATTTCTATCATTCAATACCTGTGCCTTACTTGGGTCAGTATATTACTTAGCCAGCTCTTTGTCATTCATAGATTTAACTATTCTGAGGAAGTCTCCATATAAATCACTAATATCTTTAACATGCTAATTTGTTCATTGAAAATAGTATGTAAAATGATAGAATTAAAGGAGTTTGGCCTTGTATAACTAAATAGAATGTATTTAGGCATAGGTGAATCAAGAAACAAAACCCAAATTTAACCATTCTGTGATGATTTTTTAAGCAAAAATAGTTTTAAGTTTCAGGTCTTAGCCTCAAAAGACTTTCAGGTTTACTGCACGCATGTGACTTACCTCTGATATTTATCAGCACTCATATGATCTTACCTCGTCCTATGAACATAAATAATACCTAACTCCATGGTGATGACTCCCAAATTCGTATCTTTTGTCCAGATTTCTTCTCTGAGCTTCAATCACATATATTCAGCTATCTTCCTGACATCTCTGAGGGTAATTCAAACACAATTCATTCAAAACAGATCATTTGTACATTTTGTTACATCTACTGTGAGAACGAAGAGGATTCTTATCATACTGTTGACATTCCAGAAAATGTCATCACATTGAAAAGATGCACATTTTTTTTTTAAGGACCCCAGAGGAATTCTATGCAGGAACTTCAGTCACATCAATGTAGAATTCAGTCTTGTTGGAATGAAAAGAAGAGGCACCAGCCTTGACAAATAGTAGGGAAATAGAAAGGAACTGGTTACTGTTCACACTGTATATATTCATATATAGAACATGGTTAAGGGTGTCACATGGGACTCCTGTTACAAGATGAGATTTGTGACACTTGCCCCTCAACCTCATTACTTAGGGTCTCTTGTTGAAATTAGAGATTTCTTGGTTGAAAACTACATTCATTGGCAGAGTTGGAATGAGACAAAGCATTCCTTGTTTGCTATCTTGAGTCCAGAACAAGTTAATTCTTGAAGGAAATAGTGCTGAACATACATCAAATTTAGCTGTTTTGATTCAGCAAGCCAAAGCAGTTATAGATGAGAGTATCAGGAAATTTAGGGATGGTATACATTTTTGTAAAAGGAAAAGTTCAGCAGGCTGATGAATAAAGTCTGAGTTTTCTAGACATGGAACTACTAAGATGCCGTAAGACCTTCTTGTGATACTTAAAGATATATATATATATATTTTAAGAAGTCTCTATAGAAAAAACAAACAAAAAAAACCCACGTCATCTGATTACCCTCTCCATCCCCAAGCTGTCTTCTGTTTTCACAATGGAACCATCGCTTGCTCAAAGAATCCTTAATTCCTCTTTCTCCCCCTAACTGTATTGGCTTAATGACAAGTTTGTTAGTTCTGCCTCTGAAATGCATGTCTATCGAATCCACTCTCCTGCCCCTTCCTAGTGCAAGCCCCATTTATTTCTGGATTACTGTTACAACCTTCTAATTAGTCTGAGGACCTTCCTTCTTCTTTCTTTTCATGTCTCCACATACACACAAAATATATTTTAGAAAGATCATTCTGATCACATCATTTCCCTACTTAAAACTTATTATTAATGAGTTTCTATTATGCTAGAATAAAATTGAAACTCTTTATCCTGATCTATAAGAAACCACATGGCTTTTACTCTTGACTGAGTTTTTACCCATTATGCTCTCCCTAGCCTTTTCTTTCATTGTACTGTTGTCTTCTTTGAACACATGGATCTTTTTTGGCCCTAGATCCTCTGTATTCACTCTCGCCTCTATCTGGACCACTTTCCTATGACTCTTCTTATTCTTTAGATCTTAGATGAAATGTCACACACCAAGAAGGATGTATCCTGACAATCCTATCTGGAATAAATTTCCTACTTGGAACTTTTTTTTTCCTATCAAAACATCTGCTTATTTCTCCTATAGAACCTATCATAATCTTTGGGTTTCTCTACTCATGTATTTCATTGCTTATTTTGTCTTTCACCAGTTTATAGTTTTTTTACTGAAACCCCAGTCACATATCCTATTCTTAATAAATAATTTTTGACTAAATGAATGAATATGTTATTTTCACTCCTTGCAGAAGCTATATTTGTCTTTGATAGTTTATAGATCCATTAGTTTCCACATGCATTCAATTGATATTTAGATTACAGGTGATAATTGCTTTCTTAACACTTGCCTATTTCCCACTTTAAGCATGAAAAGATCTGTTTCAAGCAATTTCTAGAGCCCTTTATTATATCAGACTTCTAAATCTTTTTTGTCTTCTTTCTCCCTGAATAATTCCAGTAGATATTTATAAGAAAACCATTTAGCTGGATACCTGCAGCTGTTTCTCATTTTCACTCAGGTTCTTACCTCTGGGTAGATACTTTCCCTATTTTAACCACCTCTGAACAATTTTAACATCACATAGATCAAAGTGCAAATTTACAGAGCAAAAGCAGATTCTTTATCCTCCTTCCACAATTTGCACAGACTGTCTACATAAATTTGTAGAAGGTAGAAAAGATAAGACAAAAAAAATGAATTGGCATCGGGGGGAAAAGGGTGTAACCCAAAAAGCTCATCTCAAGTGACTGAAATCATGGCATGAGTCAGTGCATTTATTAAGATGCAGCCTAGCCAGCTAAAATAGATCATATTTTTATATCACTAACCATGTCCTTGGCAAATAAACATGACCATAGCTACTCAATGTTAATTTTAGAGATGCCATTTCCAAACATTCAGTGATCTTTAACACAAATTCCAGGATCCCACAGAAAGGCGTAATCAGAAATTATGTCATATTTCAAACTTCTGCCATAGAAATCATTAAAATTAATTTGTCTCTCGAAATTTATTGAATTTATGTATAAACCATCTACTTGGTTATTCCTTTGTGTCATGGAGACCATCATCAATGTTTCCTTTCAGATTCTGCCCTGGAATCTGGTGGGCTAAGTGGACACAGTCAGAGTCCAGTGATACTGGTCAACATACTAGCCCATGTTACTCCACGTAACACCTCCCCAGAGTTAGAAAACATGTTTAATTGTCTCTTTTAACCTTTTATCTATCAACAAGCACTAAAGGACCTCTGGAACTTGCATTAGTCCTATGCCAATATCTATATTTTGTGTCTATATTTTAGCCACAGGAAAGGGAAGAAAAACTTTCAAGTTCATGAAGGTGAAAGCTATTTCCATTGCCAGAGGAGATCTGACTGAGCAAAGACAAACATTGAAGGGTAAAACCATCCTTTACTCCTCCCCTTCTCACTCAGTCTACAGAATCACAATTCTATCAGTAGAAACAACCAGATAATTTTTCAGGAGTTCTGAACAAGTTTTTGTTTCTCGCTTTCATAAAAAAATTCCAGGCTCTCGTAGAAAGAATGTCAGTGCAACATGTGACCACATAGGTGGAATGTAAGACAGTAACATGAACACTTGAGAAAGGGCAAAGTCATACTCCCCAACTTGTGTAGGACTTTCTATTTCCCTTCAACTTAGAGAAGGAGGCAGCACATATCTGGGATATGACCTGGCTTATCACTGTCTGACAAAGGCTACCCAGTTGGGTAAAATAGCCCCAGAAAACAAGGAGGAAGGGGAACAGTTAAGCTTCTGAGGTATCTGCAACGCCATGAGACTGCAGTCAGGATACCCATTGGATGGCCACTGAACGTACCATGTGGCAGAGTAGTAGTCTACCTAGTCAGAGAGGTAAGAGCGCCATTAGCCCGACAAACCAGGTAATGAGTCATAGGTTTCATTTGCTATAGAAATGAGCAGCTGGGCTTTAGGACCAGAGATAATGCATTGGATCCTAGGATATTTCACAAGCACCTACATACAAGGTAACTGAAGTCATAGTAGTGGATATTATTATTTTTGCAGAATGTGTAATGTGAAAAAAGGAAAGTATAGGACAGAGCTCTGAATTTTGAACCAGGGGTACCAAAAGGAAAGAGTAATCTGAATGAGTGCTCAGATGTGTTGACTGCTACCAACTGATGACTGAAAATATGCGTTGAACTCAGAATTTGAAAATCATTAGTGACTGTAATAAAAACAGATTTTGTGAAGACTCGAAGACGGAGATGAGGATCTGGTAAATTAAGTGAGAGAGTAAAGGAGTGGATGAGGAAACAGAGGCAGCAACTATAGTCCTTTCAATATATTTGACAATGAATAGGAGAGATTAGGTAATTAATAGAGTAGAAGGTGGAATAAGACGATGTTTTTTTTTTAAGTTTGTTAGTTAAATCATTTGTTTTAAAGAAGAATCGTGAGCATATTTTATTGCTTAGAAAGGAAGTAAAACATTGGGAGAGTAGATAATACTGAGTAATAATACTGAGAAAATGTATCATGGCCTCTAATTTGCAAATAAAGTGACTCAGACTTTAGATTAACCTGCTTGTTGAAGATCATAGAGGTTGAATGAGCCTTTGGATAAATAGCAAATCCTTACCATTCATAGTCTTTTACTCTTCTGTCATTATATTGGATGTTTTTATGTGTGTCAGGACTTAAATGGCTTAAGTCACTGTATTCCATGTGCACTGATTGAAGACTACTAAGGACTCAAACTGTTAAAAACCTGAAGTTTTTCTCAAGTTTGCTTGAAGGAGTTATAGTTGTAACTCCTGTTGCTGTTCGTGAACTTCTCATTGCCCTTTACTCCAAGTATAGAGGTCTACTGATTTATTTTTTCCCCTTATCAGTGTTAGGGCAGAGGAAAGACAACTCTCAAGTGGGTGAAGAAGATGAAAGCACTTCTAGTCTTGGGCAATGACTGAAAGGAGGTGAATGACTTCTCCAGTTCTTGGTGCTGAGTCAGTTAAAGAGTAATATTCTTCACCATTTTCATGAGTTTGAGGGAAACTACATAGAAGTTTGTAGGGAACTGGAAGAAGAATAAGGCTAACTTTTTTGGTAACAATTTGAAGTCACAGCTAATGATAGATAATATGTGTTAGTGAACCAGGCACACTAGGGTGATGGCACTTAAACATCTCATTGAATCCTTACAATTTTCTGAGGTGTAGGATATGTTTCTCCCATATTAGGGATAGAGGCTGATTTTAAAATCCTCATTCTACCCCTTATAAGCTATGTAACTTTTGGTCAATAATTTAACCACTTGTGCCTCGGTATCCTTATTCTTGAAAGCTGATTGAGACTGATGGTTCTAGGGTGATAGAGAGAAACCCTTCTTCATAGTATTGTTATGAGGAGCAATTGAGTTAACATTTATTAAGTGTTCAGAATCTCATGGTGAGCAATATATAATATCTGTAAGTTAAAATAGACCTCTGATTCTAAAGCACATACTCTTTCTACTCCACCAGCCCAAACTATGCTATCAGTTTGCTGACTCCCCTCCTAGAAGTGATAATGTATTTTCCCAGAGGAAGATAAGCAGTTATAATTCTTGTAATACTGTAATTCACATAAATAGAATTTTGTGGACCATCAAAGAAAGTAATGACCATGCATCATAGTAGAACCTGGAATATTTTTCTTACAGAAGCAAAAATAAATGTCAAATGTGTCTTGTGATATGGGTTCAAGATTGCTTGTTGATTAAATAGAGGAAACGGAAGAATGATAAGACCTTCCATTGAGTTACCAATGAGATGGGTTCTCCATTCCTATTAACTTGGTTTAGTTTAATTGCTTAAAAGCTGGAAATAAACTTACAAACTACAGCAGAAGAGCATCTGAATATTCAAGTGAGAGGGCAGGGAAAATTGCCTTTCTGTCATGAAACTTTATATTCTAATCTTCACTGAATGATAGGGACAGGACACGATTACTGAAATCATTTGAACTGGTATCAGACTCTTTGCTTGCTTGTTTGGACTGCTGACAACATATGTTTTTCATAAGACCCAGAGAGTCCTCTGCCTCAGCCAAGTTTGTAAATACATTTTACTATTCATGTTTTCCTTCCTAGTTGTGTTTTTATATGCAAAAATGTTTTGACAGATAAAAAATATATAATAGTTAATTTTAGTTTTCATTTTCTATGTTTAAGAACTCTATCAGGCCACGAGGTACTAATTTTTCTCTGAATTAATCTGAAAATGGGAATCACCTTGGAAAATTATGTAATTTTGGGAACTGAAATGGTTTTCCTGCGTCTGAACTATCAGCAGGTACTGTGAAGGTCCAGAGAGAAGGAAGAGAAACTAGTTAAGTACAACTTTTTTTTTGTCTTTTTTTTTTCCTTATCTAGGGCCACACCCGTGGCATATGAATGTTCCCAGGCTAGGGGTCTAACAGGAGCTGTAGCTGCCAGCCTTCACCACAGCCACAGCAACGCGGGACCTGAGCCGCATCTGCAACCTACACCACAGCTCACATCAATGCCGGATCCGTAACCCACTGAGCAAGGTGAGGGATTGAACCCGCAACCTCATGGTTCCTAGTCGGATTCGTTAACCACTGAGCCACAACGGGAACTCCCTAAGATAAGTACAACTTTGAATTCAGTATGTTTCTATATTCTGGAAAATCTCTGAAATGCCTGATACATGTTCAGTAACTCATAATAATAATTCCTAAATGTCTGATTTGATAGTATAGAGATGAGAAAACATACATCATCTTTCACCAACATACTGAATAGGATAATTTCATTGAAAAGAAATTCCATAATATTTAAACTTAAACATCATTGCTCAAGGATAAAACACATTGACAGTGTTAACGAATTTGTTGTACTCATGAATTATTTACAGAAATAAGTATATTTCAAATTTCTGCACTTACATATTTTCTCTAAACAAGATACAATATGTCATTAACAGTTTAATGTGTGAGTATCCTTAGAGCGAGTTAAGACACTTGTTTATGCTTCCAGTTTACTCTCTACCCTGTTCCAATCTCAAAAATGTAACCCATAGGTGCCACCTCAGAGCATTTCCTTACTCCCTGGGTCTAGTTGGGTTTGATGAACAGGCTGCACCAACAGGAGATCAAAGGGAGAGGGGAGAGTGATGTAGGGCTATTAATTCTCCCGGAGGTCTCTCTGCCAGCTGTGACCAGTATCCCTTTTGTATGCTACTTCTGTCAAGAAGTCCTCTCCCTGTAGCTATCTTCTTTAGGTTCCTATAAAAGCTTGTCCCTGTTCCCCTTTTAGACATCCAGGGTAGTACTTTTTCCCTGTTCTGACTGGCCTCAGTGTATTATACTATCTGTTGATAATGCCTTTAAACCTTGGCCCACCCTTGGAAATAATCCCCTTATTAAAATATCTTCAAATTACCCCACTTGGATGGTCCATCTGTTTCCTGACTGATCTGTTACAGTGTGGGAAATAGATTTCCCAGAGTACTTAGTTTTGGTGTAATAATCTTCAATGCAACATCGTCTCTTGCCTGCTTTGTTACAGTAGCTTCCTACTGGTCTCTCTGCTTCTATCCTTGTTCCACTAAAATCTATCTTCTACACAGCAACCAGAGTGATCTTGTTAAAATGTAAGAAAGATGAGATCATTTTAGAACTCTTCGAGGTCTTTAAATCTAAAAGTCTAAGACATCTCTGTGGCCTCAGGACCCTAACAACATTCCTCAATCTATGGCTTCCTTACCTCCCTACTCTGATCTCTACTGCTCTAGACTTACTGTTTCTCGAGCACACCATGCAACCTGCCCATTGAGGATCTTCACACTTTATATTCCTGCTCTAATAATGTTCTTCCTCATAGCTTCTGCACTCACCAATCAAATTTTAGCTTCTAAATTGGGGATGTTCTGTATTCCCTATTAAAATCAATCACCATTCATTCTGTTTTAGGCTTCTTTACACAGTGTCCCCCCCCCCCCGCAAAATGCTTATCACCAACTAACATACTTACTTTGTGTCATATGTCCCTAAAAATAAAAAAGAATTTAATTGCATAAAAACAAGTTTAGTTTTGTTTTCCCCTGAACTCTGGGTGCCTAGAACAGTGCTTGGTACTTGGTAGAAGCATACTATATAGTGATTTAAGGAATGAATAGGTACATATTCACTGAAGGTCAATCACTTCAGGTCACAGTGACTTTATTTGCAGTGTTAGTACTGATCTAATTAATTAAATCAATCATCTAAGAAATTATTGAAGCTAAAATTTCTATGTCGAAAAATTCATGGTTCTCTGATATATCTTTTTAATATACACAAATAAATTACAAATCTTGATTTACTCTTAAATAAATACCAGAATGTAAGTGAAGTGAATCAGTAGACCTAGATTTTGAACTAGCTCTACTAGCAACTTACATTGCATAACCAAAGTCAAAGTCACTTTATTTTCTTCGTGCACTGGTTTCCTTAGCTATAAAATTAGGCAAAGATTTAGATGATTCCTAAGGTCCATTATTCTTCTGAAATTCTAAGAGGTGGTGGTTGTATAATCTTTTTTTTTTTTTTTTTTTTGGCTATTTAGGGCCGCACTCATGGCATATGGAGGTTCCTAGGCTAGCTTGAATCAGAGCTACAGGGGCCGGCCTATGCCACAGCCACAGTAACGCAGGATCCAAACCATGTCTGCGACCTTCACCATAGCTCACAGCAACACCGGATCCTTAACCCACTGAGTAAGGCCAGGGATCGAACCCGCAACCTCATGTTACTAATTGGATTCATATCCAGTGCACCACAACAGAGATTCCTTTTTTATTGTGTTTGTTTGTTTGTTTGTTTTAATATCCCTTTTGAGTCTAGGCTTACACATTTGAAAATATCATTTAAAGTTAAACTGTTATATTTGGAATGGATGGAAAATGGGCTCCTACTGTACAGCACAAGGAAATGTGTGTGACTGGGTCACTTTGTTGTACAACAGAACTTGAAGAAACCTTGCAAATCAACTATAATTTAAAAAAATTGCTAAAACTAAAAAAAATTAAACAAAGTATAATCAATGCTAAGGATCACTGGTAAGTTATGTCTACAGGAAGCACATAGAATGTATTATGATTTATTTTTCATCTTCTTTTCCAACAATATATCACTAAATCTCTTTCTGGAGAATAACAGTGGATAAAATAATCAAGAAACTTGTGATCACTTATAACCGATTGGGAGTTCCTATTGTGGCTCAGGGGGTTAAGAACCTGACATAGTGTCCATGAGGATGCAGCTTTGATCCCTGGCCTCACTCAGTAGGTTAAGGATCTGGCGTTGCAGCAAGCTTCAGCATAGATATTGCCATGGCTGTGGTGTAGGCATGCAGCTGCAGCTCCTATGGGTCTATTTGTAAGAAAGAAAACAAAACAAAACAGACGAATAACCTATTGATTGGAACCAAATTATAATTTCGAATTGTCTGTTTTCACCAGTGTATTGAGAATATATTGATGTATATATAACATGTGACAGGTGAAATATTTTAGATAGTCTGTATTGCAGTATTTTTGTCCTTTGTATTCCTAGAAGTGTATCCATCTAACAGATTTCCAGATTCAACCAAATACTTTAAATGGTCTCAAATGAATACTTCAAATTGAATATGAGCCTTTTATATTTGACATAATTTAAACTCTAGGATTGAAACCTGACTTCTGAAAATTTTAATGTAAAATTTATAGAAGTTTCTAAATGATTCTATATTTATGTATCTGAAAATACAGTCAAGAGTTTATAAATTTTTCTCAGCACCTGCATCGTACCAACACAGCAAAAATCAGATGCTATTGATCACTTTTGAATTTTTGCCACCAGAAATGTCATTAATTTTAATGATAATATCCTGTTATACCTTACACTGAGTTGAACTTTTGTGTTCCCAGACAAAATGGGCTATATAACCATATGGTGGTATTATTGTTAATTGGAAATCGAATTTCTTATCTTTTCATAATAGCCTAACAGACAAAAATATCTATGTCCCATAAAATTTTCCTCAGTGCAAATTAAGTATGATACTCATTTTCAGAATAAGTATGTCCTATATATTTATATTTACATTTTCTTTGAAGTTGCCAGAAAGTAGAAACAAATAAATATACATAATTATTTACATACTTCTAGCAGGTTGGTAGAAATCATGCTTTTCTTAAATTTACTGTTCTATCTGCCTCAATTGTTTTCAGTAGAATCTGAACTGAAATCATTAGTTCTTAATATACCCAACTGCATAAATGCCTTTTTCTCCCCCTCCAAAATAGTTTTCTTATCCTGCATCAATTCATCTTGATTATGAAACTGAAACAGATTCTCAACTGAGAAAAGAATTCATTGTCTGCTTGTCAGACATTTGGACAGTGGAAAATTCTTTTGTTCAGAAAACAGAGATCTTACAATTTCTAGCCTCTAATAGCTTGATGATATTTGTTTCCTTCATGCCGTTTTACTTATTGTACAATACATAGGAGAATGCTTGCTACTGGCTTCAAACGTAGTCTTGTAGCAGGCATGGTTCAAAGAAAAGGCTCTCTCTATGCATCACAATTTCTCCCTTGCTGCTGCTGTTTCCTGTGCACTTAGGTGATACATCCATCCTCATTACGAATCACTCTTCCTTATGGACAGACTATTCCCAACAATCAACGAAGCTGGTTCTTCTCTTGGATTTAAAATATCCTCACATTTATTCTTACTGCCTTTTGTCCCCCCCTGGTCCACAATTAACGCCACCCTTTTTGAAAGAACAGTATCTCCTACATTTATTTGTGCCAATATAATGTAACAGACTTTATGGGTAGGGGAAAACAAGCAATACAAAAGGCACCATTAAGGGAAAGTATTGCCAAGTACTGGATTTAAAAATAAGTAGAATTTCAAAAGTGCAGCTCTTAAAAAGTATGTTTAATCATTGATAGAAGCTTAGATCAGAAGTATTTTATACCTCTAGCTCCCTATCATTTAATATTTATATAGCATATTTCTGCTTAAATATTCTATGATTATTTCTATAATTTTCAAGAGCCCCCTCAGAGAAGCTACACTGCAAATTATAAAATGATCTCATATGGAAAAGGAAACAGTGACATATATTTGTGAGATTATATGATACGGGAGGGATTAGTTAAGTAGCAGATGGGCGACATGGGTTGCACTTTGGTGTCTGTCACTTGCGACATTTGTGACTGAGCAAATTCTGTGGTTCCCATGTTCTGTAGTTTTCATTCCTGGCAATGAAAGAAATAGCTGCCTTGCTCCGCCTTTTATGTTGTTTGAGAGTTAATTGATAATGCGTGTGAAAGTACTTTCAAAAGATAAAACATTTTAAAGTATTGTCTTTAAACATTCTTTAGAACTCTGTATTCCTATATGCCACTAAGAAATCAATTTTCTCCTTCAGCTACACACACAAAAAAATCACTACCCTTTTAAAAGAACATAAACAGTTGAAGACTCCTCCTTATGGGCCTCCAAAATTCTAGGCTCTCTCTTATCTGTAGATTTTGGGAGTCAGGTTTTATGCCAAATGTCATGCCACTTTAAAAAATATTGAGTGATAATATTACCAATAATAATAATAAAACTACATATTTTTGACTGTCCATTTCAAGACACATCCAATGCCACTGTACCTTAACCCAGATATATCTCAAAATAGCCTTTTTTTAAGCTTGATTTGTTCGGCTTAAGCTCAATGCTCATTCCCTATGCAAAAATGTCTTTTATTTTCTACTCCTTTAATTTTTCACTCAATCCATCCATTGAATGGGCCAGTTCCTTCTTGTAATAGCTCCTTTTTTTCATAATCATAAACTTCATATGAGATCACATCTTGTTTTCTGGACTACAACAACTGCTGCTGCTGCTATTACCATTTATTACTACTCAGTGCTTTTTCTTATTTATAAAAAAGGCATAGTAGTAATGGTACCTAGAATTTTTATTTGGATTAAGTTAGCAATTAAAAAGTAATATACATATAAATTATTTCAAGGAAGGAGCATGTGGCATTTCATGTATATTTAGATATTTCTCATAATGTTTAACACTAAAGCAGTATCCTACCCATGTACACAATATTTATTCTTTAAGAATAATGAATACAAGATACCTTATATATTTGTGTGTGCTCAAATACACATATATATGTGTACATATATTTGTGTATATATAGTATCGATGTATATTTTTGTTCAGTTTCTTACTTTCTGATAAGTAATACTGAGCACTAAGTTCTACTTAAAATGATTCTGAGCAGTAGATGTTACTATCCTCATTTTGAAGAAGGGAAGACAGTGGCTTCAAACAGTTACAGATTTCTTGGTATTACTCAGCTAAATAGTGGAAACATGATTCCAGATATGTTCTTCTCTGTAAACACTACTTACACCACCTCATCTAATTGTCAGACACTGTATTAGCTAAAGATGATAGACCTGTAATTTAAAGTAGCCTCCTGCATTCTAGTCTCCCTTCCCATGTCCAAGCCTGGGAAGAATTCCTTCATTGACTACTTGGACTGGATGAGACAGGACATTATTTTCCCACTTTGGAAACTTGAGTAGGGTATGGCCAATTCCATTCTCCACTCTGAGAAAATAGGAGACTCCTCTTACATTAAATTCAGCATTTAAGCATCATTGAAACACCCTTCACTCCACACAAGCATTATTAGGTTTCAGTAAGTAAGTTTACTTCTTTGGGAATTGAGTCAAGAAGATAGTCTTTGAGAACACAAGAGTACCTTCCCATCTGTATTGCAACATAAAATTGGCACCAGGAGTTCCTATTGTGGTGCAGCAGAAATGAATCCGACTAGTATCCAAGAAGATGTAAGTTCGATCCCTGGCCTCACTCACTGTGTCAGGGATTCAGCGTTGCTGTGAGCTGTGGTGTAGGTCACAGACGTAGCTTGGAGCCTACGGTGCTGTGGCTGTGATATAGGCTGACAGCTGTAGCTGTAGCTTCGATTCGAACCCTAGCCTAGGAACTTCCATATGCCATGGTGTCGCACTAAAAATTAAAAAAAAAAAAAAAAATTGTACCAGTAGTGTCAAATGACCACTAATGAATTTAAAAAATTAACAAACTAGCTTGTAACTCAGGCTCATGAAACTCTCAGAATTTTAGAGGTAAATATGTTTTCTAGATGATCCAGGGATTATTTCATCATTGTACTAAACAGTCACATTTTCTTAGATATTTCTGAAATATGCCTTATAATGTATTTTAGGTAGAAATTGCATTGCTTATATCCTGAAACTTAATAGTTATTCACCTTAATCCTATAAATTCAACATTCTGTAAAGTAAATTTACTTCAGCTGCAGAACACTTCCCTATAAACATCCATGTGTATCATTTTCATTCTCTGGTGAGTCTGACTTTTTTGCTTTAAGCAAATATTCCTTGATTTGTAAAATATTTATGAAGAAACAAAGATGGTTTTGAACTTATTTTCATTTTTCCCCTTTTACTGAGATTATGATGACTTTGAACAGTCCTCACATGAATTTCACCTTTCCTTTTTGTCTATTTCAAAGAAAGGGAGCCTTTGAAGAGCATTTTTTTTCTTTTTTAATATATATAAAGATTCTCTTACACAGAAATGACATTTCCATATAATATTTGGAGTTTTCACTGTGAACACACTATGCTCAGTGGAGACAGAGGAAAGTAAATTTACTTGTAAATATTCCTGTTGTCCACAGGGACCCCTGTCCTAGTTTCTTGTCAATTGTCTGCTCTGTGCACAGTAGGGACATACTAGAGCCTCAGTTCAAGCACAGTTTGCGATGGGCATGAGAACTCTGTGCACGAAGTTGGTGCTATTTGACCTTCAATGAGTCATGGTTTTGTAAAGAATATAGGGATT
Source organism: Catagonus wagneri (assembly GCA_004024745.2). NCBI lineage: Eukaryota > Metazoa > Chordata > Mammalia > Artiodactyla > Tayassuidae > Catagonus > Catagonus wagneri. The sequence goes on along the minus strand of PVHT020000174.1, from coordinate 1,544,239 downwards.
GTGAGAAGGCAAATTCTGCTTCACTTTTTCTCTACCTATCCAAACATATCAGACCAGGGTTACAGAGAAAATGCATTCAGTCTTTTACTGAGGGTGGTTACCAAAAGCCTGAGTCTGCTTCTTTTAACTTTTACAAAAGAAACTGAAAATGTAAGGAACATTTTTATGGGATTCATTAGTCATGTTATAACTACCATCCACTTTCTGGGTCTAGCTTTCTGTCTTTCCTCTTTTCCATCCTCAACAAAGATGAACTTGGAGGATGTTATGCTTAGTGAAATAAGTCAGGCTGAGAAAGACAAAAATTGTATGTTATCACTTATATGTAGAACCTAATTTTTTACAAAATAGAAACTCACAGATAATAGAGAACAAACTGTAGTTACCAGTGGGGAGAGGGAATGGGGAGCCAAGATAGTGGTGAGGGACTAAGAGGTACAAACTACTGTCTATAAAGTAAATAATATACAGGTTTATATGGTATAGTGTAGGGGATATAGCCAATATTTTATAATAACTAAATGACTTTAAGAAATTGTGAATCACCATTGTATACCCGAAATTCATATAATATTGTAAACCAACTATACCTCAATAAAAAATTAAAGTTGTTTATATTGAGCATAAAAAACTTTTAACTGTTCTTTTCAGTATTTAAATAAATCAAAACTTTCATTTATAGAAACAAAGTACAGAAAATGGACACTGCAGATCAGTGATACTAGCTAGAGACAGGAGACAAAAGTCCTAGATAATGTTTTAAAGTCATGCCCTGGGCAGCGGCATCGTCCTATTCCTATCCATTCTTCTCGCTTACTATTATCAACCAAATAAATAAATAAAAATATTCTAATTACATATCTTCTTGCCAGCAAAACTCTGTGTTTCTATTCATATTGAAAAAAAAATAAATTCTGAAGCTTTTTTAGCTATTTAAAGTTCTGGATTGCATAATCCTAAAGTTCTGGATTGCATAATCCTAATTTATCTTTTTAGTAATTTTACCTTACTCCTTTTAAAAGTAACTTCTACTACCAAATGGTTTTATTTGTTATTACTTATAAAAATAACTTCTGGCAAATGGTTTTGTTACTACCCCATATTTTCCATTCTCTTCAGTTTTCCTTATGCTAGAAATGCAATGCCTTAATACGCATTTTTGTCCTATATAAGCATCCCTCATTCCATATCCCCAAAGCCCACTCTTTCTTCAAGTATATGTTCAGATTCAACTTCATCCTTAAAGCTTTCCTGATCAACTCTCCTAGTTCATTCTTCTGAGCAAGACTTTTGCACCATTTCTCATTCTTATCCTAGACTACGTAATATATTTCAGATTATTTATGTACTCAGTTGCACATAACAACAAACATTTATTTGGGGTGATACCTAAAATGAAACAAATATCATCCTGAAAATAGCCCCACCCTTCAAAATCTTGTTTGGGTCTTAGGAGGTGCAGACCATTCTCTCAGCTTCTCAGTTTTGCAGTCCAGACAGTCTTAGGGACATGGTATCTAGGGAAAGTTACCACTGCTTTCTTCAGCCCATATCCTTTATCTGTAAAAAAGGAGTGGTTAACAACTGGCTACCAAAGTGTGTTGGGAATTAATTATATGTTTATGAAAGCCTTTACAGATAAAAAATGACACACAGAGCTGAGTCTTTGCCTGTTAAATTAGTCACAAAGTGTGGAAAATTTCCAGGAAATGTATTTAAATTACTGGAATAAATATGGTTGCTTAAGGTCAGGAAATATTTAAAATATGTAGCATATTGACTATATAATTTTTGATTAGTCCTTTTAACTGGAGGATCAAGGAGAGGTTAACATCATTTCCATTTGATCCTTAACAATCACATGGCAGAGGTTCTTTCTTTTAATAAAAGTTGAGGCAAATGAGAAACAAAGAATCCACAAATATATGTGCATTAGCATCTCCTTTGTCTTGCCAGAAGACTTTAACTGTCCGAAAGCACTGGCCATCCTTTTCCTCACTTCTAACAGTAATACCCAGTTTCTAACACTGCTCTCCTTTGTGTACTTTATTAGTTTTAAGTTATAAAATTCTTAGCATGTTTATTTGTTTTCACATTCCATATATGTAGCTCTTGGAACCAGCACTGTGAGAATGGGAGAAGTGTTATTTGATGGTATAAAAGAAGGTAAAGATGGAAATATTCGATTTTAGTATACTAGATGATGGTCATGTTCCTGTGTTCAGTGGCCTGCCTAAGGAAGCAGGGGCATGAGTAAAATTCTTTAGTGGCATATCCGTTGATAATAGAGTATAAAATGTATGAAACATAGAGCACTTGAAGGGTTTAGTTTCAGAATCTGGAAGTTTTGGAATGTAGAATAGCTTTTTGTTTTATGATGCCACATACTTATGTGACTCTTGCACATAAAATATGCTGAAAAGAGCTCTGTATTTCATTATGTTAATACAGAAATTGAGAAGTGTTTTTTTAAGAGTATTCCTATGGTAAACCAAATGAGTAGTTCCTCTCCAGATCTGGAAAGCCAGTGAGTCCCAAACAGCCAAGCAGAAGTCTGGAAAAGAGAGTGTGTGTGTTGCCCATATTCATGTGAGGAGGAGGTGTTTTGAAGCAGTGTGGCAGGTGCTCTTAGGGCCATCGAAAGGCAATATTGCAAGTGGAGATAAGACCTTTGAGCTGGAATTCAGGTTGACTGGGCTTTTAATCTCAGATCCTCCACTCAGAGAGATGTTGGTCAAATAACTCTGAAACGATTCCTTGTGTAAAATGGAGGTCACAGCCACATATGACATGGATTAGTTGTTAGAAAATCTTGTCATTATGATCAGATGTTAGAAAACTTAGTCATGATGTCAAAATGATTAACAGTGTCTGGTAAACACAAAGTAAAAATACGTTTTAGTTCTCACTAGTAATATGTTTTCGTTAGCACAGTAATTCTATGAATAGCCTTGAAAACTGATCAGTTTATATGTGAACAGCATAGAGCAGAGTATGCTTTCCATCTGGGCTTCCCATCCTCCTCACACTAAAAGAGCACACTGTTTAGTAACTGGACTCACCAGCCAACCGTACGGGAAGATCCTCTTTGGAGTGGGTAAGAGAAAGTGAGGGGAATTATAGAGACTTGTGTAGCGTGCAGAAACCTCTTAGGCTTCCTAATACTGATGAATTCCTCTGTGAAACTCTCTAAGCGCAGTGCTCTTTTTGGGGAGGGGCTGGCATTGAGATGGTGTGACTGCCATTGACCTGCAAGCTGAACCTGGGAAACTGGAGGCTATTCTCCCCCAACCTTGTCCTTGGAATGTACATTCCATCCACCATTATCACAGTAGCCTTGAGAGAGAGAGAGCAGTGTGTTGTTGAGACCATCTTTACTGAGTATGTGATTGGACCCAATTAAGGTGTCTGTATAAACTTTGAAGATACTGACAGATGGATATGGAAATCTAGTCATTGTGCAGCTGCCCGAGACAAGCCTCATATCTTCTCTTGCTTATTAAAACTGCCACCTACTAATCGACATGGGTCTGCTGCTTTTTTCAGTCTGTCTTTATCTTCCATGTAAGAGGACAAGTTTGTGAACCCACAAATACAAAATGAGGACCTTAGGAGAGTAGGACATAATCACAGGACTAAACCCGAGACCAAGTTTTTAAAAATATTTTGAATATCCTTTTAAAACTCTTTTGGACATTTTTTTTAACTATAGCATCTCCCGGTTGCTGTTTTATATTCTTATTGGATATAAAATGAGAACCATTCTAATGCCTATTGATTGAACACAATTCTAGGTTAAAAATACATTTACAGGAGCAATTCCATGGGCCTTGTAATTGTAGAATCATATGTAGATTGCCTGTTAAGAGACCTGCAGAACCTAGGTTAAAAGGGCTGGCCCTGCAGCCAGATACCCTCTTCAAAACCAGGTCTTGTCTGTTACTGAATTGGGTCCTTGAGCAAGTTACTTAATCTCTCAATGCCTTAGTTTACTCACTGTAAGACAACGATAAGAATAATTCATTGTTACCTTATAGGATTTTGTAAAGATTAAATGAGATAAAAAATACAGCGGTCTTAGAATAGTGGAATGGTTTCAAACTTGTAATAACTGTTCAGAAATGTAAGTTATTATTATGTTGCCCTGCAGTAGGGTATATTCAACCATTATATTACCAAGTTAATTGAATAAAGGCACTATACACATTTAAGAATAATCCTCAGCTTCCTTATATCGGGCATGCTTAAGGATGGACGGGAAATCAGAATGAGACCATCAGTTGTGCAGTTATGCTTAGTGGAAAAATCCGTAACTTCAGCAAATAGTAATGCCTGACATTTCTTTAGGGCTTTATAGAGTACAAATTTCTATGCATTGTTCCTGGCAGATTGCAAAGAGCTTTACAATTAGGCCTTTTAGCCTTGGCAGTGATTAACCAGCTCTGGCTATTATTTTCATTTAAAAAAAAGATGCAGAAAAAAGAAGTTGTCATTCAACCTTAGTCAAACACTAATTTCAGTTAATATACCTGATAAAACAAACAAAAAATTTATAAACCATATAGCTGATACACAAAAATTTACAAACCCCATAGTGTGATGTTCTTTTCTTCTTGTTTTCTCCCCCCTTCCTTTTTTTTACCTTTCTTTTCTTCTTTCCAAAATATGGATTATATCTGGTCACGTGCCAGGCACTGTGCAGGATGCTCATGTAGAGTCATGAAATACAGACATGATCCCTTCCTTTTTAGAAAAAAACACTCTTGTGGCAGAGTCATAAAAAAATAAGCAAGGCAACAAATCTGTAAACCTAATCACTACAGCTTTTGATACTATAAAGCAGAAGATGAGGTGGTGATAAAAAGGAAATGAGTTGGGGGTAGGATTTACTTTAGGCTGGATGGTCAAGAAATATCAAGAGGTGGCAAATCAACACTGAAGGAAGGGATGTCTATTCAGTGAAGGGCCTGGTGAGGTGTGCAGGTGTGTTACAAACAGGCAGACAAGTTGTTTGGGACCTTGATGTCTTTTAGCTTTAAATACCTGAATTGAATCTCGATTACAGTCCTCAAGGTAGCTGAGAGATTTTCAGGATTGTGCTCACCAGTCTTACCCTGAATGTCTGCTAGTACTTTATTACGTGATCGTAGAAGGCCTACAGAGTTTCTATTCTTGGCGATAACTGTCAACTCTGACAAGTGTGATTTACCATGTATTAATTTACCTCATCCCCAAAAATGTCTTCAAAGCTCTTTCTTTTACTGTTATACCCAAGGGGCATTTATAATTTTTCTGAGGTTTGTTACAAAGAGATTATTTTGTTTTTTACTTTTTTGATCTCTAGAGCTTTCTGTTGAACCACCAATGCGATTCTAACTCAGCATTGTCTACACTAAAATCTAGAATTTTCATTCTGGTCTTGTATAGGAGATACACATCTTTCAAGCAATAATACCAATCTAGACAAGAGTAAAAAGAAGGCTTATCCCCCAAAGAATATAGTATAAATAGAGCAGCGCATGGCCAGCTGTCGCAGGAAATATCTTTGGCTTTGTTCTTCCTCCAAGAGTGCAGTGATCTGGTCCTTTCAGTTGTATCTACCAGGATACTAATAAGACACTAATTGAAAACACTTTTAAAGTATCTGTATCTGTCAAATACTCAAGCTTGTAAATCCAGTGTATATGACATGCTGTTACTATGTGACATAAACTGAGTATTTATATCGCATGGCCTAAGCAAAGCTCCTTAGCATCAGGTACAAAATCCCGAAAGATAGTTAAATATTACATTAAACTTTTCCTGCTGCATCTTTGGCATTTCCCATGAGGCATCATCATGTACGTAGCTTTGAATGCAGAATAATGTAATAAAGCAGGGTAAAATATGGCTGCAGCATACAGTGATGGCACCACAGCAGCCCTCTTTAGCTATTTTCATCTTGAAAATTCAGCAGGATATTAAAGTGTAATGGCACAGAACATCCTGTTAAAAAAGCCACAACCCTGTATGATATTCTTGTTTATGGATGATATTTATTGCTTTTGTATTCTTATTGTGTGCTTTCGAAGTCAATTGAAATGCAAGGGCTAATGAAACCTCCACCATAACACATTTATTCTTCCCTATCCCAAATGAGTCTACAATATGTAAATGACTTACATATATCAAGTGCTCAGGTTTTATTGTTTTGGGTTAATTTATTCACTGTAATATTCTTAATGAAAGTAATGACTCTTATATACTAGTTTGTATATTCACATACCACAGTTTTATTAAATCATGCTGGGAAAGTTCATGATGTAGGCCCTAAAATAAAGTTCCATGTTTAGTCAAACATATAAAAATGATCCACTTACCAAAGATCAACACTATGTATTTTTCTCTTTGTTGTCCTTAATTTCAGTTTATCAAAGTTTTAATTTTAGGGAAGTACAGGATCTAATATATTAATATGTTCCTAATATATAATTTTTTAAAATAATGCATATCAGAATCATTATTTTTAAATTTTTTTACGATTTTTATTTTTCCACTATAGTTGATCTATAGTATTCTGTCAATTTCTACTGTACAGCAAAGTGACCCAGTCATAGATATATATATGTTCTTTTTTCACATTATCCTCCCTCATGTTCCATCACAAATGACTGGATATAGTTCCCTGTGTTGTACATCAGGAGCTCATTGCTTATCCATTCCAAATGCAATTGTTTGCATCTATTAACCCCAAACTCCCAGTCCATCCCACTCCCTCCACCTCCCCTTTGGCAACCACAAGTCTGTTCTCCAAGTCTGAGTTTCTTTATTGTGGAAAGGTTCATCTGTGCTGTATATTAGATTCCAGAGATACGTGATATCATATTGGCATTTGTCTTTCTCTTCCTGACTTACTTCACTTAATATGTCTCTCTCGTTCTATCCATGTTGCTGCAAATAGCATTATTTTGTTCTTTTTTTATGGCCGGATAGTATTCCATTCTGTATATGTACCACATCTTCTTAATCCATTCATCTGTCAATGGGCATTTAGGTTGTTTCCATGTCTTAGTTATTGTGAATAGTGCTGCAATGAACATACATGTGCTTGTATCTTGCTCAAGGGAAGTTTTGTGGGATATATGCCCAAGAGTGGAATTGGTGGATCATATGGTAGTTCTATATTTAATTTTCTGAATTACCTCCATACTGTTTTCCATAGTGAGTATACCAATTTACATTCCTACCAACAGTGTAAGAGGGTTCCATTTTCTCTACACCTTCTTTAGCATTTGTAACTTGTGACATGTTGATGGCTATTCTGACACGTGTGAGGTGCTACCTCAGAGTAGTTTTGATTTGCATTTTTTAATAGTCAGTGATGCTGAGCACTTTTTCATGTGCTTGTTGGCCATCTGTATGTCTTCTTTGGAGAAAAGTCTATTCATGTCTTTTGCCCATTTTTCTATTGGGTTGTTGGCTTTTTTGCTGTTATGTAAGTTGTTTGTATATTTTAGAGATTAAGCCCTTGTCAGTTGCTTCGTTTGAATCTATATTCTCCCATTCCATAAGTTGTCTTTTTTTTTTTTTATGATGTCCTTTGCTCTGCAGAAGCTTGTCAGTTCGATTAGATCCCATGTTTATTTTTGCTTTTATTTCTGTTGCCTTGGGAGACTGACCTGAGAAAACATTTGTAAGGTTGCTGTCAGAGAATGTTTTGCCTATGTTCCTTCTAGGACTTTGATGGTGTTTTGTCTTACATTTAAGTCTTTAAGACATTTTGAGTTTATTTTTGTGCATGGTAAGAGGATGTGTTCCAGTTTCATTGATTTGAACGTGGTTGTCCAATTTTCCCAGTCCCACTTGCTGAAGAGACTATCTTTTACCCATTTTATATTCTTGCCTACTTTGTTGAAGATGAATTCCCATTTTTTACACCCAAAGTTTATTGTACATTTTATTGATTATGAAGACCCAAAATAGTCACTTTAAATTTTTATCCTCACTGTTCACATTTCTGTAACCATTTGAACTTGCAGCAAAAGCAGACTTTTTTTTTAAGGTAGAAAAACTGTTTTCAATGTCTAGTTAATTCCAAACCATATGGTATAAAATTATAGTAATCAATGAATGAGATTATTATGTAATAGAGTAACCTAAAGTATTTTTATTTTATGTCCATTCTTTTTCATATACCTGATGCCTAGTACCAGCATAGCATATGGGAATCTCTCCCAAAATTTTGCTGAATAAGTGAACAACCTATTCACTTCATAAACCCTTGTTGCCATCAATCTTTATCTATCAAGAACTGGTCCTGTTATTTGTACTTTCCTCACTAATTATTTATCAGAAATTGTTTCTCCTGCAGGAAATTAGTCTTAAATTTTGGAATAACCTTCAAATAAATCTTTCCATAGGATCAAGATCTGTCAGTTACACCCTCAAAAGGCATTTCAAAATTTTCTCTCTTCTCTCCATCCTTTCTACATGTTTCAGTCATATCTTTTCACATATCCCTTACTGAAAACAATCTTCAATTTGGCCTTGCCAGTATTTTCTACCTCCAGGAAATCCTTATATGCCAATCTATATATCTTCTTAAGCTATAAATCTGATCATGTAACTACGTCTCCAAAATTGTAAAGGCTTCTTAGAATCCAAATCTCCTAGCCTAGCATGTAAATCTAAGACTTAATATCAAACTTACTTCCTTAGATCTTTCTCGTAACATCTCATTTATCTTTCATTATGACCCCTGTTGAAATCTCAGTATTTTCAGAATCCATCCCCTGTGATCACTTTCTCAACTTAGTTTGGTCTTCTTGCACTTGAGGTCCAGTACTATACAGTTTTATCAGAGAAAGCTCAATTCAGTTTTCTTTGATTGGACTGTTGGAAAGTATTGGTTCGTTTCTTATCTTATTCACTCCTCCCCATGCAGTGATTAGTCTTAATTGGGTTTAGATTTGTTGAGGCATTAACAATAAATGGAATCATTTTTGTACTTTAAAATATTTGCCTTCTACATTAAAGCCCCTTGCAGGTCAGTTTGTTGTTTTCATATTCTTTTATGATGGCTAACACAAAGCCATGCACGTGTTTGGTGTTCAACAAATATTTGCTGAATTAAGTGGAATCAATCATAAAATGCTTTACACTTTTAAATCTTTATTTCTCTACCTGATGTCTGTCAAATAACCTCTAGCTCCTTTTTTAATCCCTATTCAAAGCCTTATTTTCTAACTTACAAAGTTATTTTAATTGCTCTTTCTTGAAGCAGAAAAATAAAGGAAGTAGGGGGAGGAAGGAGGGAAATGCAAGATGTAGATTCTCTGAAGGCATCCAGTAAAAAATGTTGCATGTGATCTGAAGAAGAAAAATCTGAGAGCTGCAGGTCTCAGAGGGCTTGGACATGCTCCTTCAAGTAGAGAGTGGTTTTATCCACTATGTGAAAAGCATTTATCACATGGTCAGCCTTTCCATTTTAAAGAAAATATGTTTTCTGAGTTTACAAAGGCACTTTCTTCCTAGGACTGATTTTCAATCCATGTGGCAGCAATTTTAAGTTCATCTCTGAGTGACAGCTAATGTTGCATCAGTGTGAACTAGTGAATGATAGCCTCCAAAGAAACAGCCAAGAAACCCTTCAAGGTATCAAAAAGCTTTTGGTGAATAATGTTTTTGATTTAGAACCCTGTAAGAAAAGGGCTTTTTAAAGGTATCATGAGTTTCACTGTCCTTTTCTTCTCTATCCCCCGATTCAGCCTGGGGTATTTATAGCTCAGTAATGGTTACATTCTTTTGTGCTCAGGGCAGATTTTCATTTTTCTTTTCTAAAATTATTCATTCATATGGTAGAAAGCATTTTTTAAGTCAGCCTTAGCATTTTGATCTTCAGCTTAGTTTGACACTGACACTTGGTTTTTGTTTTTATTTTCTGGTTGGCAGTACTAAGAATTTGATGGAACTTTTTTTTCTCTTTTTTTCAAACTCAGTGTACCCAAGAGAATCTGGGATGACTGCCAGTTACAGAAATGGAGGTGTTGGGAGGTGATCTTTAAGTATCTAGTTATACTTCTCATTTTAGTGTCCTGAAGTTTCATTAAGAACATGATTCAGAAAATCCTTCCCTATATGCAATGAGATCTTCCTTGGAATAACCACATGAACCTATTTTTGTCTGATACTTTGTGGAGTCAAAGTCATATTTTCCTTAATAATAGTGATACTTTATTTAATGATTATGTATGTAGCTCCTGTGATAAGTACCTTACATACTCTCCTGATTAAAAAAAATGTATCAGCATTTTGACTTTATAGCTGAAAACACTCATGTTAAGCAAGTTACCCAAAGTTAGATGGGGAGAACTGGAATTTGTATTTGTATCAAGGTCTATGTGTCTTCAAACCCCATGCTTTTTAGAACTTCATTCTGCTGACTCCCAACAATAAATTTTCAAATATATAAACCATGATGATATAAACAATATTCTCTTCTCATTCTTTTACTTTTGCCCGTGGAAACATTGGCTGTTACTTGTTTACGGCAGTACTTTTCTGCAAGTAGTGATATCAACTGCTAACTGTATTTTGGGTTCTTATTTAATGATGCTGATGCTTAAGTGGACCTATAACATACACTCCAAACCATATAGGTTTTTACCACTGTAAATTATCAGTCTGTCTCTCTTTTTTTTTAACCCCAAGATTCCTTTCCAAATTAAAGTGCAAGCATCTAGGATTGGTTCTTATGTTCAAGGTTTTTTTTTCTTTTCTTTTCTTAGATTTCCATTTTGGGAGCAGAGTAAGGTTATTCATTTTTAATGAAGTGCTCTGTGTTGTGAAAACTGAGAGGTAGTTGGAGATCTTACTCGATGGGAAGTCTTTTTCAAAATGCCTGAATTTGGCATTATCACTTTTTCTTTTTCTTGGTTAATTAGTCTTTCGTTCATACTACTATCTAGTTATTTGGAAGAATGATTTTTTTTCAGCTTCCCATTCCATTATTTTTAGGGGAATATTTATGTAAATCATATTAAAGATATATAAAGCCCGCTATATTCCTTTGAAAATTAGAATGTATTTCTGTTATGTACTGTGGGCCATCAGTGGCTACCAAAACATGGCCTTAGCCTGCATTCTGGAATAGTAGATAGAAATTTACATGATTCTTATGTGACTTGGTAAAGAGGATAGTAAAAGAGTTCCAAAAATGTGTTTTGGAATTTCAGAGAAAAAAAAATTAATTCTGCCTGAGGGATTGCTGGAGAGTTCCTTGGAATAGGCAGTGTGCTCTGTTTTCTATTCTAACTTTACTGGAAAATGTTAATTTTATAGTTAATCTAAATCCTACTTTTTAGAAATAGAGCAAGTGGGGTTTTGATAAGTGGATGGAAAGCATCAAGGTGAAAAGAACATATTCTACATATTTTAAATATGAATTGTAAATTTTACCTAAAAAAAAAACCTAAGCTTTGCTACTAACTTTTCTAATATGATAATTAAAGGACGAAGAGAATAGGAAAGATAAGGGGGAAGGCAGGAAACAAAGCTAAATATTTTGTTTTTTTTTTTTTTTTGCATTTTTAGGGCCACACCTGTGGCTTATGGAAGTTCCCAGGCTAGGGGTCGAATCAGAGCTACACCTGCTGGTGTATACCACAGCCACAACAACGAAGGATCTGAGCCAAGTCTGCAGCCTACACCACAGCTCATGGCAACGTCAGATCCTTAACCCACTGAGCGAGGCCAGGGATTGAACCCACATCCTCATGGATACTAGTCAGATTCATTTCCACTGACTCACAGCAGGAAGTCCCTATTTCGGCTAACTTTTAAAAGCACAAGAGAAAGCTGGATTAAGTAACTGGCATATAGAAATACCTAATGTTTCACACATTTGCTTTATTTCCTTCTGTGATTTTAGTTGGTGTCAATCTATAAAACTTGAATTTATATTCACAGGCTTTTCTTAGTTGATAATTCCCTCAAGTATGAGCCCCTGACCTTTCCCTTGAATAAGGCAGAGAGTCAGGGAATTCTCTTTCCAAGTAGTTCATCATTTAACTCTTAATGTACTCCCTTTCAGAGAACAATGCAATCCCTATTCCAGACAATATTAGCTTGCTCTCAGGTCTCTAATAAATTTGTAAAAACCAATTTTATCATGTCATAGTACTCTGTCGTGCAAATCATAGTTTGCTTATAAAAGGCAAGTAGTAACATTATAGTGTTTTCAATACTATTCAGATTGTGAGCAGCCAGAAACATCATAGAACTAGTCTGCTATTGAAATAGAAAAATAAATATTGAAATGCATTAAGTGGTTGGGGAGTATTACATTGAAATAAAATAGAATAGGAGCATTCATTCAGAGATAAATTTGACAAGGGAATCTCAGAGCTGCTTCCTACATAATCACAGTACAGGGAATGAGAGATCCTGTGATGGAATTTACAGCAATACTTTAACATTGAATGAGTACAATAAAGTCTGAATGTTTTGTCATTTATTGAGGGGTACTTCACGCTGCTTGGCTGTATGGGTATAATTCAGCCTCCTCAATTACAGATGTGACCCAACCAAATCCCAGAGATCTGTCCCCATCATGTCCAGGGTAGGGGAGGTACGGTTCTAGTTGTCACTATTTTTAAATGTAGCTGTAGTGAAAATAGAAAAAACAAATAGGAAATAAAGATGAGTGGGCCAAAGTATAAAATGAATTTTAGACATACTTGTGGATTTCCTTTTAATGGAGGATGGTGAAACAAGATACTGAATTCAACTCTATAGCAGCCTTTTGAACAGGAAACGATGTGGTTATCATTCAAACAATACATAATTATTATAATTTAATGTTATTGGTAGCTTTTGGATTATTGCTTTGATGGATCAGAATAAGTAAAAACCCAAGTTTATATACTGTTCATTTTTCCCATAAGTTGATAAAATCCAGGTCAATACTAGTACAGTCATGACAAGTTTTAGGATAATTTCCACTCTTATAAAAAGCAAATATATAGTACTTATTTTGAAAGTTTTATTAAGTTTCAAACAAAAGCTTCAAACCTATCAAATTTCTGCTGGTGAGACGTTGACACTGTTATTTCATGGAGCTATTGGCTTATGAAATTCTACTAAATAGTTGTAATTGTTTTGAGAAGGCGTTCAAGGCTCCGAAGGACTTTATATCTCTCAATAAAAATATTTTATTTCAATTTTACTCAATCAACACTTAATGCGTTAAATAATTATTTTAAAATTCCAAACTTTCAAAAAAATTAACATTATATTGTCCTTTTTTATTTTTTATTGTAGTATAGTTGATGTACCATGTTGTATTTTCTGGTGGATAGCAAAGTGATTCATATATAAATATATAGATGATTTTCATATTCTTTTCCATTATAGTTTATTAAAAATATTATAGTTTATTAAAAATATTGAATATTATCCCCTGTGCTAAATATTATCCCCTGTGCTATATGGTAATATCTTGCTGCTTATTTTTTATATAGAGGTTTGTATCTACCACACACACACACCATATATATATGTGATATATATATATCACATCTTTTTATCCATTCATCTGTTGATGGACATTTAAGTTGCTTCTATGTCTTGGCTATAAAGAACATTGGGGTGCCTTTGTCTTTGTGAATTAAATTTTTCTCCAGATATATGCCCAGTAGTGGGATTGGTAGATCATATGGTAACTCTATTTTTAGGTTTTTAGGGAACCTGCATACTGTTTTTGAGAGTATACAGTTTGCATTCCCACCAGGAGTGTAGCAGAATTTCCTTTTCTCCACAGCCTTTCCAGCATTTATTGTTTGTAGACATTTTAATGATGGCCATTCTAACCAAGGTGGGGTGATACCATTATAGTTTTGATTTGTATTTCTCTAAAAATTAGTGATGTTAGCATCTTTTCATGTGCCTATTTGCCATCTGTATGTTTTCCTTTAATCATTTTTCTTTCACTTTTTAAAAGTTTGAAGTATAGTTGATTTACTCTGTTGTGATAATTTCTGCTGCACAACAAAGTGGTTCAGGTATTCATATACACATATCTATTCTTATTGAGATTCTTTTCCCATGTAGGTTACCACAGAATATTGGGTAGAGTTCCCTGTGCTATATAGCAGCACCACAGTGATCGTCCATTCCGTACACAACATTATGCATATGCCAGTCCAAAACCCACAATCCATATATTCTCTCTTTAAATTTTTTCCATATATTCTTTTTTCTTTTTTTTAATTAATGAATTTTATTACAATTACAGGTGTACAAAAATCATCACAACCAAATTTTATAGCATTTCCGTATATTCTTAATGGGCTTAAAACATTATAAAACTTCGCTTAAGTGATTATTACATTTTCCTTTAACAAATCAATGCTAGCACAATACCTATTTGAGGTGGCATCATAGAATATTTAATATTAGCATCTTTAGGCCTAATGATTTTGAATTTTAAGACAAAGGGAAGGCAGCTGGAGTATATTAACTTGGTTTTCAAAATAATATGCTTTCATTTCTTTCCATTCTAGTCCTAAACTATATTTTCAGCTTTATTACCTACCAGAAACTTCCATGCAATTTATGCTTCAATTACACTCATTATTAACCATTCCCTCAAAATATCAACACTTTAAAGCTTCATATTATTTGTGTTTTGCATGCTCATCTGTTTGTGAAACTCTCAACCTTGGTGCTAGGTGTGGACTCTAATTGGTCCACTGTTAATTACATCATAGTTGCCATAGCAGCTTATTCAGAGATATGCACATGATTTTAAGATGATGTACTCAGAAAGAAGCCTGATTCTTTTGGTCAGAAAGTTGAGAAAGAGATAAGCTTTTCCTTGTGTTGGCTGTGAGAAAGGATTAATAAACTCAGGTATTGCAGGTAGCTCACTTGGGATAATGACATTTCTCAAGTCAATTTGAGACAGCTTTTTGGTTAATATAACTAAAGAATTTGAATTGGTATAAGGAGATAAGTGTTATATTCTCTTTAAAGCTATGTGTCACTATTCCACAATAACCTTTGATTTCAGAACATACTTTTATTAATTAAATATTTGTAGAGTTCAGGATAGAGATCTGGGCTGTATATATAAAACTGGGAGTGAGTAGCATGTATATGATAGTGAAGACTTGAGGTAGGATGACATCACCAAAAAAGTGAGCACAAATTTAAAAAGAGACCAGAGTGTTCCTTTGCTACACAATCACAAAAATACGAGATGGATGATGAAGAGCTTGCCAAGAATCCTGAGAATGAGGAGCAGTGGGGCATAAGGAAAACTAAGAAGGTGTGCTGTCCTATAGAAAAGTAAATCTAGATGACACAAGTGCATAATTGCTTCAAATGCAGCAGACAGATGAAGTAGAATGAAAACTGAGAGATCAATGTTAGATTTAGAATGCGGAGGTCACTGGTGACTTTGAGAAGAACAAATCTGATGGGTTTTTGGAGGCAAAAACTGCTAAGAGTAGGTTTTAAACAGAAGGAATGAAGAGGCAGTAGAAAAACCAAATACATGTCTGATGATGTTGAACACTATCTCATTACTTTTTGCCATCTGTATCAACACAACATCCATCATGTCAAAGCTGAGCCATGAAAGGCCATCGTATTAAATTGACTGACTTAATATAAAACATCATGTATTCTTTAGTTATTTCAATTTTAACCTTAAGACCAAATTTCATGGAGATTCAAAGGGACTTTTATTTACTTTTTCTCTATAGGAATATAATGTAGACCATTCAAATAAATGCACTAATTACATGTCCAAATACCATCTCCATAACTACTTTACACTTCTAATGTTTTCCACATATTTTCTGAGAATAATTAATGAATTAGCTAAAAAGCAAGTTTTTAAAAATTTTAGTTTTTAGAGATTGGCCTAAGTCCAAACATTTCATCACCCAAGTCTACTGCTCTGATTCAGAGACCAATTTATGAAAACTTACAAGTCAAGTCCAAATATGTGTTACTTATGTCTTGGTATTTACGCAAGTGTGTTGAAAAGTTAGGTCCACAGACAACCATGCACATAGATTTTTATAACAGCTTTAATCATAATTTCTAAAATGGAAGAAATTAAAAAGCCCTTCAGTAGATGATAGGTAAGCAGTAGTAATCTAAACAGTGGGATTATTACTCAGTGCTAAAAAGGAAATAAGATTTCAAGCCATGAAAAGCATGGAGGAAACTTCCATGCATATTACTAAAACTAAAGAAGCTAATCTGAAAAGGATACACATTTTATAATTTCAACTATAGGACATTCCAGAAAAGGCAAAACTGTGGAGACAGCAAAACGATCAGAGGTTACAAGGGGTTAGGGGAGAGAGGGAAGAATAGGTAGAGGACAGAGGATATTTAGGGCAGTGAGATTATTTTGTATGATACCACATTGATGGATAGATGTCATTGTACATTGGTCAAAACCAAAAGAATGTACATCACCAAAAATATAGAGCCCTGAAACAAATTTTGGAGTGTCGGTTATAATGTGTTAAGGTAAGTTCCTTGATTGTAACAAATAGTAATGCTGTGGTGTGGGATGTCGATAGTCTGGGAGGTTGTACATGGGTGGGGATGAGAGATAAGTGGGAGCTCTCTGTACTCACTGCTAAGTTTTGCAGTGAACCTAAAGCTGCTCTAAAAAATAAAGATTTTAAAATTAAAACAAAAATACACATTTTATTTTCAGTGCTTAAACCATGACTAGTTCCATCTCTAAGGTGTTGTATTAAATTTCATTTGGAAGATTAAAAAACCAATCAGCATTCTCAAAACAGTTTCAAATGGTTAATTTTTAAAACATGTAACTGCCTAAACTAAAAGAAAACGTTTTCATTTTTCAGTGGACTATATTTCTTAGTTATTTCAGGAACACAAAGTTCTGGGTGATATAAAAAACCTTGAAACTAAAGCCTCTTTTCAAGGAAAATATTAGGAAGGAACAGCCATCTTAACAAATCTGATATATGACTGGAATTTCAAATTACAGACCCTACGTCTTACCCTAAACCTGTTGCTTGATTTAAGAAAGGCCCTCCAGGAATTCCCTGATGTCTCAGCAGGTTAAGGATCCAGTGTCATCACTGCTGTTACTTGGGTTGCTACTGTGGCATGAGTTTGATCCGGGGCCTAGGAAATTCCGCATGCCACAGTGCAGCTTAAAAAAAAAAAAAAAAAAAAAACCAGACAGGTCCTCCGTTACTACATTGTAAGTGAGTGCATGAAACACACAGGAAGTAGAAATCAACTGGCAGGTGTTTAAAGGGAAATTCAATTGTGAACTGTACACACAAACATCATGTGATGCTCCAGGCATTGATAATTTGATTCCATGTGCTCATAGAGGATATTTAATGTAATGTTCTATCTTCCTGGGTGATATGAAAAACAGAGAGTGCACTTCCTCTGGTATCTAGGGAAATAAATGCATGGGGGTGTGAAATAATGCCGGGGAAAATTAGGAATGAGTATATCTAATAATCCTAAAAAACCTCCTGGGTATAAATATACTACTGTATGGTGATCTTCATGTTGGCTCAATATGGACTTAGCAACTATCAGAACAGGCCTACAAAATTGTAGACTTTCATCTGTGTTATTTATTTGCTTCCTGTTCTTTCAGAAAACACAAAATAATAATAATTTAAAAAATCAACACAGCAAGGATTCCTAAGCATCATTCTTTCACCCCTGCTTCCAGGCTTCTCAAATTGCTGACAAATATTTGAGGACTTTGTTACCCAGTTTAAAATTGCTAGTCAGGTCATCTTAGCACAATAGCAGTAAATACTAGTTATATAGCCTCCCTGGGATTAGCAAGATCAGGATTTAAGGAAAAAAAAAAGGAATCTGAATCCAAAGACCCTGGTGTTTTCCTGATTACATTGGAAAAAGGCTTTAAACTGAAGCAAAATGAAGGCATTGAAAGTTGAAAATAAACAATTGCAAGCATTGTATTTTTTCCTTCTCTTATCATTTTATTTTCAGTTAATAAAGAGCATAATCTATCTGTACCTGCTTTTGCCTTAGGACTTAGAGGAAGATAATGAAAATATTTTACTATCTATTTTCAAATTATAAGCTGTTGTTTCCTAAGAAAGACAAAACTGATGTATATTATCACACTATTGTTCTCAGGGGACTGCAGTCACTATAGTGATTGTAATTACATGGCTTCATTAATTTTATACATTCTACCTGTTATGGGGGGTTCGCATTAAGAAAATTTGCATATGCAGGAAATGAATGTCATTTGCAGGGAGCTAATGTCGTTAAACATTTAGGCAGTCCCTATCAGGCGAAGGGGTTTCCACTGAGATAGGCTTTTCAGTCTGCCCTTTGTAGTCATTGTGGTCACAGGAATCGCTTTCCAAACCTTGAAACTAAAGCCTCTTTTCAAGGAAAATATTAGGAAGGAACAGCCATCTTAACAAATCTGATATATGACTGGAATTTCAAATTACAGACGCTAAGATTATTAGAACATACAATAAAGAAAAATGTGTTTCTGAAAAATGCAAACACTTTGAGTATTTTATGGCTCTTGCACAGCATGAGTGTGTGTTTGTGTGCATGTGCATGCATATGTAACTGGATGCAGTGACCTGTATCTTAAAATACATATTGTTATATATCAGTACTTTTCTATCTTTATGGTTAATTTAATCCATAAAACTTGAAATTTTATAAAAATTCTAATGTAATTTCAGATGACGAAATCATGATAACTAACCGAACAGTAGACATAAAAAGAAAGGAAAAAAAGTGGAGTTCCCAGGTGGCACAGCAGGCAAAGGATCCAGTCTGGCGCTGCTGTGGCTCTAGTTGCTGCTGTGGCATGGATCCCTGGTCCAGGAACTTCCTTGCACCACGGGCAGGGCCGAAAAGAAAAAGATTAAAAAAAAAAAAAGTAAGGATTTATTTTTTGGCCATGCCCATGGCATGCAGAATTTCCTAGGCCAGGGAGTAAACCCACATCACAGCAGTGACCTGAGCCAGTGCAGTGACAACATCAGGTTCTTAACTCCCTAAGCCACTAGGGAACTCCAAGGAGTGAACTTTTAAAATAATACACTCAGACTTCTTACTCCTGTAATAAATACATTCAGACATTTTGAAGGACAGGATGATAACAAAGGCCTTCATATACCTTTTTGCTTGAGGTAGATGTTCTTGTTTTGGTGACACCAGAGTCCTCGGTGTTCTAGAGAGGAAATCTGCAAGGGGCATAGGTAATGAATTGGCCCTCGTTCCCTCACACCCTTCTTGTCCCAGCACTCTTCAAGGAATGCTCAGAAGATCTTGTTCTGTATTCTGTTTTCTATACTAGGATCAATTTCTACCATTAAAAACGGTACTTTTAATAACAGGAAAGCACTCATTATGTACATAGGAAAATGCAGTGATATGGCAGAGCATTGGTAGTTCCTAGAGAGCTGTCTTCCAAATAAGATTTTTAAAAAATTGTGATTTCTTTTTAGCTATTAAAATTCTCACAAAAATAGAGAAAGTTCCTACTTGCCACTTTCTGGTACAAAATTATATCCTAGGGAATTACATTACACATGTAAATTATGGTGCGTTCTTTTCCATCTGTACCTTTTTGGGTGAATTCATTCTTCAGTGGAAGTGGTATATGTCAGTATTAAATGAAAAAAATCACTTTATACATGCAATTCATATAGATTTCTTCAATTAGAGTTGAAAGCAACAGAGTTATCAATGACAGTGTTCATAGGTAGCTGAGAAAAATCAATTACTTCCCGTCAACTTATTCCCATGTCTTCTGAAATTTTCTCTATAAATCTTACAAAATTCATGTTAAATATTTTAGAAGCATGGATATATCAATCAAATGAATTAAAATAAAATTCTCCCTCTCTTCCATCCAAACAATTTTGATCTTTTTTTGAAGTATGCTTTCTTAGGGTAAAGGTAATCACCTTTTGAATCAAAATTACAACATTATTTGCTGGCACAGCATCATGTAAGCTAATTTATGCCTGTTTCTAAATGCAAAGGGCCCCAAATCAACTGGTCTTCCATTCAATGGTTGTGTACCTGCTATTAAGTTTGGATATTGTAATCACTACCTGTTTTGATTTGTTGGAAAGAAATCTGGAAAGGCTTTCATAATTTTTTTTTTCCCAAATGGAACAGAGGTCTTTTGTTTCTTATCAAGTCCATCATCAGTTATTTATTTGTACTGTAGAAGACAGCAACTCTTTAAATAATAATAATGTTATTATTATTTGTTTTACTGTGACTACTGAAATGTATTGGTTGGTTTATTCCACAAATGATTTTTAGCCTCTACTATTCTACTCCACTGCTTTGTAACCCTGGCTGTATCCTGATTCATCTAGGAAACTAGATGTGGTAATTATTGTGTTAATTGTACAGATTATTCCACTATATTATATATATATATTATATATCTACATATATAATATATATATCTATAGACACACAGAGTGGACAATCAAATAAATGAACATATCCACCACCTCCTCACATCATTACCATTTTTCAAAATATTTGTGTTCATGGTGAGAACATATTAAGATCTACACTCTTAAGAAATTTCAAGTATAAAAGTGTATCATCGTCACATTACTGTACATTAGATATCCAAAATCTATTCAACTTGCATAAGTTAAACTTTGTTCCAATTAACATCTTTCCATTACCCCCACCCCTAGCATCTGGCAACCATCATTCTGCTCTGTTTCTGTAAGTCTGACTGGTTTGTGTATCTCATGTAAGTGGAATTGTGTAGTATTTATCTTTCTGTGTCTGACTTATTTTACTTAACATAATGTCCTCTCGGTTCTTCCGTGTTGTCACAAATGGCAAGATTTTCCTGCTTTTAAAGGCTAACATTTCATTATTTTCTTAATCTATTCAACTGTCAATTGTCATTGAGGAGGAAACTTTAAAAACAGGGACACTTGGGTGCCATTTCATATTTATTACATCAGAGTTTTAGGGATGCTATTAGGCTCTGATTTTTTAAAAGCTTTGCCGAATTTCCCATGTTCAGTAACACCTGAGAATCACTATTTTACATATTGTAGAGAATATAGAAAACAAAAATGTGGATCACAAATATTCTTTGATATCTTTGACCTTTAAGAAAGGCACTTAAATGGAGAAAGTTAACAACACTTGAAAGCCACTCTGTAAAAAAGTTACTTCGAAAGCGATCGCCTGAGTAATAATAAAATGCAGATCTGGGTGGGATATTTTAGTTTAGCATCTTCCCCACCAGTTTCTGCATAAGTGTACCGCTCACCCGTTTGAAACCTTACCCTGTGTCAGCACAGAGGGAGTGGAAATGCACTTCACCTGGGGGATGGTACTGATAACCAGGGAAGACAGGGACCATCCTGTGCCAAGTTGCTAATTAGCTGGAGGTGGGAGAATGGAGCTCAGAGGAGAGGCCTTGCCTAGAAAGATAAATCTGGAGCCATATAACCAGAGTTATAAAATTAAATTTGGATCTCTACAATGGCAGTGATGTTTGAAACAGAAGCTGGGAACACATAGATGCTACTTTAAAAAACCAGAGTGGTATTATCTAAAGAGAATGTATAAAAGGAAAAAAAGAAGAGCACTCGAGATGGGTCACTAAATATGTAATACACTTTGAAAATAAGTAAGGGAAAAGAGCCACAAAAGGAGACTGGGAAAGAGTAGTCAGGGAGGTAAAAGGAAAATCAGAAAGAGGACTTCCCTGAAGATTACGGAGAAGGCTTTTTTTTTTTTTTAAAGAGAATGGCCAACTATGTCCAGTGCTAATAATTTTAGGTTAGGTACACACAGAAGAGTGTCCATTAAGTCTTACAACATAAAGATCACTGATGGGTCTTGCAAAAAAGGTCAAGTGAAGGGCATAAAACCCTGGGTGGAGGGGCTTATAAATAGGAAGTGAGAAAATGGAGACAGCAAGTGTCATACACCTTTTTGAGTTTTTTGACTCTTAAGAATGCTAAAGGATTAAGTAGTAGTCATTAGGCTCAGTGTGCTATTTGCTTTTATCTCCCTTTGGATTAGGACATAGGATCTTGGTAGGTAACTTAGAAAAAATGTCCTGTCAGATGCAGTTACGAGCCAGAGTGCAAATACTGGAGAGTAGAAAGCAGACTAGATGTCAGCTTTCATGTCTTTCTTCAGCTGCAAACCTTTGAGAAGTGTAGTCCTATATTGTATAAGGGAATAAAAATTGGTTTAAGATGGGTGAGTATTATGATGTGCTTACTTTCTGTATCAGTTTTATAATCTCTAAATATCACACCCAGTAGTTGTTTAAAATGAATATTAATCTTTCAAACTCCAGCTCAGGGAATTGGTCCTGGAAGTACTCAAGACAGGAGTCTGGAATTGCTTTCCTGGAGGTTGAATCATGGGGTTGGTTCCTTGCTAGTGAAGGTGGCAGCTTGCTACTAGTAAGGAGAGTGAAAGTGATTGCCAAGATCAAGGGAGTAGGAAGTGAGTTAATTCCAGTTTTGAGATAGTGACAGAATTGTGTTCATTATATGACAACTTGTGTGGAGTCAGGAACAATGTTTTTATCTTTGTATCTCTGGCAGTTAGCACAGTAGGTGCTCAATCAGTATTTGTTTTATTGTACAGAGATTCCAAAGGGGTAATTTAATAACCAGAAATTTAGTGTAGATGAGAGGGCAGATAATGGGATAGATGTGTAACATTTTGCTTTTTTGGGCCACACCTATGGCATATGGAAGTTCCCAGGCTAGGGGTCTAATCGGAAGTGTAGCTACTGGCCTAAGCTACAGCAACGCAGAATCCGAACCTTGTCTGTGAACTACACCAAGGCTCCCTGCAGTGCCAGATACTTAACTCATGAGTGAGGCCGGGGATTGAACCTGCATCTCATGGATAACGAGTCAGGTTTGTTACGGCTGAGCCACAATGGGAACTCCAGAAAATGGGATAGATGTCAAGAATGGTGGTTAATAGACAGAAACTGGTGTTGAAGTGGGTAAACCACAAGCAAATCTCTTTTCCTGGAGAGCAAGTAGAATAATGTCAAATTAGGTTCTCTCAGTGAAGCTCTCTTTTCCCTTGAGGTTCTTCCTCATGTCCTATCTTAGGGTGAAAGCACTGAAGGATAATACATTAGAGGGAAACACTATGGATTGGCCTTTTCAGATAAGTTGATAATGTGATGACCAAAACAAACATGTACGGTCGAGAGGAGGTCTTATTAGAGATTTTTATTGGTAATGAGTCCAGTAGGTTTGACACTTAACTGGAAAATGGCATTTATAAGCAATAAACAGGCATTCAGGTGAATAGGAAGATAGAGGGAAGTATGACAGGAAAGCAGACAGGAATCTTGGCAAGTGAAAAGAATGCGGAAGCAGACAGGTGTTTGGCATTAATATGGTTGTTCAAGAGACAGAAATACGTCTACTTTAAGAACAGGATAAAGGGCAAGACTGATAAGAGTATGGTAGGAAAGAAATTTGAGAACTCAGGTAAATGGAAGTTCATCAACGAAGGGACTCAGATACCAAAGAAAATACCAGGGAACCAGTTAGAGAGTGACTATAGTGAAGGTGGACTTGATTCTTACTTGTTTTAGACTTGAAAAAGGTATAGGACTCTTGTTATTGCATGAGCTAAGATTGCAGAAGCTAAGAGAAACATAGTCTGGTATGCTGTTGTATACATATTTCCCAGCTGTACTATTATGCCACTTTATTGCCTACATTTAGCACATTCACATAGCCTGCACTTTAATTTTACAAAAATACTATTTCTCTTTCAAGAAAAATAATTTCTGCCAACAGGGCATTACGTGGTATTTTTATATGGATTTACATTATTACATATTTCCACTTCTTAGTACAGTTTTACCATTTTTTTTTGTCTTTTTTTTTTTTGCCTTTTCTAGGGCTGCACTCCTGGCATGTGGAGAGTCCCAAGCTAGGGGTCCAATTGGAGCTGTAGCCACCAGCCTACATCACAGCCGCAGCAACGCGGGATCCGAGCTGCATCTGCAACCTACACTACAGCCCACTGAGCAAGGCCACGGATGGAACCCACAACCTCATGGTTCCTAGTCGGATTCGTTAACCACTGAGCCATGACAGGAACTCCCAGTTTTACCAATTTAATAAATCCTCAGTTAGTGGCTGTTGAATTGACGTGTTAACTTGTTCACGTCAAGTAAATTTGACCATTCTAAATTAAGATGTTGAAGTGAAAAGTGTAGTCATGTTATCTTGAAAGGAAATGAGCTCATTGAAACATGTTGAATCCTGCAAATGAATCAATTTTGAATATAAAATGGGAGTTAAACAGAGATGCTATAACTACTTTTGTGTATTTCCCAAAACACTTGTCTGCTACCATCTTGATTGGTTCAAGATGTTTGGTGAAATCTATACCTTTATATTTTATGAAAGGTGAATAAAACTCCTTTCAATTGACTTGATGCATTGAAGAGAATTGCATGGGCAATCTCCCTTTATTACATTCAATGGTCCAAGGCACATACTAGCTTAAAAATGTTCTTTTAGAAATGATACTCTGCAGAAAGTTTCATTAATATGGCCTTCCTAGATTCATTTTTACTATCTTTTCACTAAAAAAATGCCACTTTTAAGGGAAACTACTGCCATTATATGAACTTCATCAACAGTCAAATGACCATATGTGATTTGTTCTCCGCGTCCTTCCTTACAATAAATACATTGTCTTCACAGTCCTTAAAAATGAAACTGTTGTTACACCAGGAACCTACACCTAGAGTCTGCATCTATTACAGTGAATTGAGTTCCTATACAATGCCTTCTCCTGATTAACATTAATTATGTGGCAAAGGAAATTGAATGATTCATAAAACCAGATAGCATTTGGCTTGACCACATTATACAGCAGTGCAAATAAGAATTCTTTAGGCTGTTTAACAAATGACTTTTTCACTCTTCATTAAAGCCCCTTGTTGCCATCCAATCTTGATTTTAGAAATTAAAGCTAACAACCAGATTGAGAGAATCAGGAGAGTGACAGCATGGGGCAAAGTCTCAAAGCCACAACTAACAGCATGAAGCAAAGTGAACCTCAAGCTATTGCTCCTCTCAGAGAAGGCTGGGGAGGGGAGGGATGCATTTGCAGGGAAACTCAATTATAGCAATCCTCAGCTATAGGAAAGTACTTGTGAATGTTGACATGAAAGCTTTTTCACTTAATGTTTTAATTAAATACCTAGAAGCCAACGCTTCTTCTCAGTTAGTGTCAGAGCACTGCTTCTTGGTGGATAAATGTTTACAGCGAAAGCTCAGCTGAGGGTTTCTACAAACATGACTCTAAAAACTAAGAAGGCTTTTGCTGACACAGTCGAGATCAAGAAGCAGTAGTGATTATAAACTAGCAGTACAATATAGCAGGATGGTTTAAGCCACCCAAATGTCAGTCATTGGTTTGCAAGTTGGCAATCCCACCTTCATCTTCAGACAAAAGGGCATTGTTATTCATCTGTTTAATTCTCTAGCTTCAGTGTGTCATTTGGATGTTGAAGGAAAATCCCTTGATTCGGTCTGCCATTTCTGACAGCCTCCCTCTAGACCCCATTAATAAGCCTTTTAGAGAACAGAATGCAAAGTAGGCAGCAGGCAGCCCACAATCAAAATGGAGATAGAATAGACAGTAGAAATGTCTCCCCTTTGTGAAGATGGTGTTTAAGTGACCTTTGTTGAAGAGAATTTTTTTAATCTAAAAACTGTGTTTTTCAAGATATAAAGTAGCATTTGTGGTACAGTAGATTTGGAAGGTCATTTGGAAATTGAGAATTTATGATGGGATACAGAGAAACTCAAGTGATATTTACAAAATGTGCAAACAATGGCACAGACAGGGAGCCAGCCTGGCTTTGGGCATGCCTGGGGAATATCCTTCAGAAAACAAATATGCCAGTCTTTAATGTTGGTTTGAATCTCATCATAAAATCACAAGTGAAATGAGACACACTTTGCCTCTGAAACAGTGATTCCAGAAGCAAAGCAACTGTTCTCTAATAAAGCAGTCCTGTTAAGATTTGTAGGATTTTAATGTGCTCTAAAAGCACATCATTTGTTAGATAATGGACTCTTTCTATTGAACCTATTTTCCATTTTCATGCATTAATAATTTCCAGTTGACGTGTGTGTGTATGTACATTCTGAATAGCATTGCTTAATGTCACATACAGATTGATGTATCTAGTCTCCAGAGAAGTCCCATCCCAAATAACCTTTCTACAAGCTTTGCCTGGTCTAAGGAAGCATTCCACAATGCACAATTCCCAGAGACACAAGTTTGACCAGGAATGGAGATCTTTAAAGGAATAAAACAACTGAAATTTCTCCCATGCAAGCTCTCCTTTAAACAGGGAAAGTCTTTTAGAGACAGAGATTGGGCCAAAATCTGTGTTGTACTGATTGTAGTGTGATGCTAAGTGTTTTGTTGTAATCAAAGACTGAGAAGCAAGACCACAAAAGAAGCAGAGAAATCATTTATTACCAGGGATATCACTTTTATTTATGGAGTAGCACCAGAGAAGTCACTTATTTTTTTATGCATTTAGTCCCTTAATAAAACACTATAAAGCTTTTATGTACTTTTATATCTCAGTAAACCATTCAACCATGTCTTTTAAAATATACAAAGGCAAAAATAACTGTTTTCTAGTAATTTGCTTATAAGTTGTCTGTTTATTAGAATATACATTAACCTGAATTCACTTAAGTAAAACAGCAAAAGCATACGTTTTAAGAGTACATAAAAATATATACACAGTGGGTAGTTAAGTATGATATGGCATATACATAATGCTTAGTACTAGAAATTGGATTATTTGTATAAAAGAGATGAATTACATGTGTGTGTGTACACACGTGTGTGTTCTGACAAGTCAATTTATTTTCAGAAGAAATCGATTAGAACATTGATAGCCTAACCTCCCCCAGGTTTTTGTGGGATGCTGAGTTTTACTACCCATTTGATTGTCCTGGAACTAGTACTGGTAATCGTCATGTTTATTTTGCATACTCCCTGCAAACTGTGTTTTGTAGAAGCATCTGTTCTTTGTGAAATCATGTTTAAGTTAATGAGGCTGGGAAGTCATTTAGTCATTTTAATGGTAGATTTTATCAAAGCATTTTGTTAGTAACCTGAATTACAGTATTTTTTCTCATATTTTTCATTTATTCCTAGATCTTTAGGGTTTTAAAAACTTGTTTATTTCATTAGAGGGGTCATCAGTGACTACTCAGGGAAGAGCTAGTTGCTAAATCAACTGTAATAGAACTAAGAAAAACATCCTGCGTTCTTAGTGTGTGCTATACTACTCACATGAGAACTAATTCATTTTTATTAGCATTTAAACAATATATGATAACTTGTGTTACATCCAATGCAAACATTACTGTGCCTTCAGTGATGTCATTGGTAGAAAAATGCATTTCAAAGATCCCTAATTTAACTCTACATTTGCATGTTTAGATCCATATTCGAGGTGGGAAACACATCCTTCTTTTGACATCCCACGGTTTCCTTAGGGTGGTCTCATGCCTTCTTGGAGCTTTTAAGTAGGGAGAAAAGGTTAAGCAATTAGTAAGCTGTCACTATCATAGGCACTGCCAGTGGAGTGAAACTTGCTATCTCTCAGGGTAAGAACCCATCCCTGCAGAAGGTTCATAGAAGAGAAGTTTGAACAACGAGAATCTCTTACTACTGACATATTTATACAGAGCAGCAACTGGGTCAGGGAAAGAAACAACAGGTGTGCAGTGTCACAGAATTTCCCAGAGCTGGGAATTACGTATTCATTCAAATCACCACCACCTCTACCACCACCAAACCTTTCTTGTGTTAAACTACTATTGCTATATACAGAGCATTCGGGATCTTAGTCCAGTGGTTTTCACATTAGTTTTTGTAAGTATGGTGGTAATAGAACACTTGGTGGGGCTAACTGGGAAAAGATAGAATTAAAGGATGTTATTTTCCAGATGCTTAAATTTCATATGTACCCTTTCCACAACTAATCTGATGCAGTGGAGAATCTGTATGGCTTTAACACGCCAGTCTCTCTTTTCAGAACCCTCCTGCTATAAGTTCACAGAGGAAAAAGGCCGCTTTTACCAATTCATTGCACATCCTATTTTGGCTCAATCCCAGGGTTTAATAAAAATATCTGGGGCAATTTAAGGAAATAATCGAAAAAGCAGTTGTTTTTTTTTTTTAATTGTTCAAGTGCAGATCTGACTGTCTAGCAAATACATGTTCATCTGCCCACCTCTCATTTATTCATCAATCTCTTCACCCATATTTTTATCTACCAGTCACTTAGAATTAAAAATCAGAACTGAGATGGGTTTAATAGTGATGCTTCTTAACATGATATTTGAAATGAAAAGCAAAGTCATCTATCTTTTTGTGACATGAAATGGGAGAGGTCTGAATTTGAGAAAGATGTGACTAGCTTTGTCATTTGGATTATTAAACATTTCCATAAATTGAATAAACTAAACTACAGCTCTTAATTTTTAATAAAATCATAGCTAAAGAACCTGTACAATAGAATTTTGGCTTTAATTACATCCTTCACAACAATTAGGATGAAAATTTTGGTGTCATTTTAAACATGGACAGAGGGAAACAATTTTTCTAAATTATTTTAGGGTTATCCAAACAAAATTTTGAACACCACTCTCACAGGGCTGCCCTGTCTTACCCTAGTCAGGGGTCAGCCCCGAGTCCAAATCTGGTCAGTTGTTTGATCTCTCATGACCTTCTTCTTCCTTCTTACCTCCCCCCATTTTTCCCCTCCCCCCTTCCCTTATTTCTTCTCCTTGTCTTCCTCAGGAACTGGAATGACTTGTTACATTTTTAAATTGTTACATTTTAAAGGGGAATCCTAAGTACTTATATAACTCCCTCAACTTTGCCATTTGGCAGAAGAAAACAAAAATATTTACTATCTAATTCTTTTAAAAATGTTGACCAATCAGTGCTATAGGTAATTGGCTGTCTTAGTGATAATTGGTTTTCCTCCATGAATGTACAAGTTAAATTATGCTTCTGTGATGACTTGTGGCCCTTTCTTTCTCAAACATTTCATAGACAAAAAACATTAAATTTTTATTTTATTCTTTTCATACTTATGCTTTTATTTCTTGCTGTTTGCCACTGCGTATTACTTCATGTCCTTCGGAAACCAGACATGAAAGTGAAATTAGCTATATAAGAGGACAACACAGTGTGAGGAAACACTGAGCCCAGAGGAGACTTGGGAGTTGTGTCAAACCAGGTGTCAGGTCTAATCTAGAGGAGCTGAGAGGGAAAGAAGGAAGGTCCAGTTGGAAAAGGATTAGATTCTGGAGCAATTCTAAGAATGTTTTGGCAAAAATAATAAGGCATCCTCAGGCCAAACTGTTCTTGTTAGAGTCCACTATCTTCCTGAAAGCTTTGGCCCTTGTGTCCTGCCGCACTCAGGCAGAAAGTATAGACTTTTCATGAATTGGGTGTTAAGAGTTCAGACTATAGCATCTGCGGCTGTTGACCAATTCCTAAACTGCCTGCCATTAGTGATATGAACATATTTTCATGGCAGCTATATTTTGGGACAATGGAACTCCAAGCCTTCTTTATAAAAGGATATCTGATCTTGAATACTAATAAGCTTATGTCTCATCATTTCACTCTACATTTTGCCTTTTGTTTGAGAGCTCCCTCTTGACCCTGAAGAAGAAAGATACTTCACTATATTTATTTTTAATATTTTTAACAGTACTTAAGATTTGTTTTCCATAATTAAGCGTGGAAAATCGGGTAAGAGGAGAGGGGGCAAGGAGAGGAGAAAGATAAAGACAGGATTTTACTTTATTGTGAAAAGGCAGCTGTCCAACACAGTTCATTAAATATGGTATCCTATCAGCTCTAACTTTAGGGTTCACCTAATCACATACATATTACCATCTTTTTTTTTGGCTATTTTATTCTTTTGATCTATTTGTCTAGCTCTCTGAAAATCCCATGGCATCTTTGATTACATCTTTTCTGATACAGAATCTTCTAGGTCACAAACATGTTAAACTCTTTTTTTCATATTTGCTTTTATTCTCTTTTATAATAATATTTCATAATTTCCTCCATAAATGTCTTCTACAGATGGCTTAGATTTATATAGAGGCTTTAACACCTTTCGTTGCTAGTGGAATGGTGTCTGCCTAGAAGTCACATTTTCTAATTTGTGATTGCTAGAGTATAGGAACTTTTCATGTCAATCTCCTGAACTAAAATTTTGCTAAACTTGTATTACTTCTAAAATGTTTTCTATAGAAACTCTTGAATGTTTACTCCAAGTTTCAAACATCATTTATTTTATTACTTTTATCTATGTGGTTATACTGGTTAGGATCTCCAAGGAATTATTTTGCTATTAGTTATTCTTCTGTCTTCCCTCCGCCCCCAGACTTTACAAGAGATAGCTTCTAATGTTTTGTTATTAGGTTCAATGTTTGTTTGCTTCCACATGCTCCTTTTCAGATTAAGCAAAGATACTTTCTAAGTTTAAGTCCCATTTGTTTATTTTTGTTTTTATTGTCATTACACTAGGAGGTGGATCTGAGAAGATATTGCTGTGATTTATGTTGAAGAGTGTTTGGCCTATGTTTTCCTCTCAGTTTTATAGTATCCAGTCTTAGATTTAGGTCTTTAATCCACTTTGAGTTTATTTTTGTGTGTGGTGTTAGGAAGTGTTCTAATTTCATTTTTTTTGCCTGTGGCTGTCCAGTTTTCCCAGCACCACTTATTGAAAGGCTGTCTTTTTTCCATTGTATATTCTTGTTTCCTTTGTCAAAGATTACTTGACTGTAGGTGCATGGACTTAATTCTGGGCTTTCTATCCTGTTCCACTGATCTATATTTCTGTCTTTGTGCCAGTACCATATGGTTTTGATGACTGTAGCTTTGTAGTATAGTCTGAAGTCAGGGAGCGTGATTCCACCAACTCCATTTTTCTTTCTCAGATGGCTTTGGCTATTCTGGGTCTTTTGTGCTTCCAAACAAACTTTGAGATATTTTGTTCTGGTTCTGTGAAAAATGTCCTTGGTAATTTGATAGGGATTGCATTGAATCTGTAGATTGCCTTGGGCAGTATAGTCATTTTGATAATATTGATTCTTCCAATGCAAGAGAACAGTATATCTTTCCATCTGTTTGTGTCATCCTTGATTTCTTTCACCAGCGTCTTATAGTTTTCAGAGTGCAGGTCTTTTATTTCTTTAGGTACATTTATTCCTATGTATTTTATTTTTTTGATGTGATGGTAAATGGGATTGTTTCTCTAATTTTTTTTGATCTTTAGTTGTTAGTATATAGAAGCATAGTCAATTTCTGTGTATTAATTTTGTATCCTGCAACTTAGCCAAATTCAATGATGAGCTCCAACAGTTTTCTGGTAGTGTATTTATTAAAAGTTTCTGCACAGCAAAGGAAACCCTAAACAAAACAAAAAAAAAACAATCCACAGAATGGGAGAAAATATTTGCAAGTGAAGTGACTGACAAGGGATTAATATCCAAAGTTTATAAACACCTTCTGTAGCTCAGTACCAAACAAACAACCACATCAAAAAATGGGCAGAATATCTAAACAGAAAGTTCTCCAAAGAAGACATACAGATGGCCAAAAAACACATGAAAAGATGTTCAACATCACTAATTATTAGAGAAATGCAAATTAAAATCCACTATGAGATACCACTTAAACTGACCAGAATGACCATCATCAAAATGTCTACAAACAATGAATGCTGGAGAAGGTGTGGAGAAAAGGGAACCCTATTACACTGTTGTGGGAGTGCAAATTGGTGCAACCACTGTGGAAAACAGTACGGAGATTCCTCAGAAAATGAAAATAGAATTACTCTTTGATCCAGCTATTCCATTCCTGTGCATCTCTCAAGAGAAAACCATGACTCAAAATGATACATGTACTCTAAAGTTAATTGCAGCACTATATACAATAGCCAAGACGTGGAAACAACTTAAATACCCATTAATAGAGGAGTGGATAAAGAAGTTGTGGTACATATACATAATGGAACATTACTCAGCCATTGAAAGGAAAGAAATAATGGTATTTGCAGGAACGTGGATGGACCTAGGAATTATCTTGCTAAGTGAAGTTAGACAGTGACACACCAACATCATATGCTGCCACTTACATATGGAATCTAAAAAAAGGACACAGTGAACTTTGTAGAACAGGTACTGATTCACAGACTTTGAAAAATTTATGGTTTCCAAATGAGACAGGTTGGGGGGTGGGGGAATGTGGTGGGCATTTGGGATGGAACTGCTATAAAACTGGTTTGTGATGATCGTTGTACAACAATAATAAAATTCATTGAGTAATAAAAAAAGAAAAGATACTTTGTATACCATTACTAGTTGATCACTACTAGTTAATGTTTTAGCCTTCTTAGGCTCCTGGTTATTCATGTGTTGGGGAGGGATGTTCCAGAACATCTGTTAGACTCCCTACCTGGGGAGAGGTCTAGATATTTTTCCAGCACTCCTTGCATCAAGAGCTATGCATACTGAAAAACGATCCTTTGCTTCAGCAGTATCCCAGCTTCAGCACTCAACATTCCTCTGAGTCCTCATTTCTCTTTCCTCTTAATTTCCATGATTTATTTTTATCTTATTTATGTTTAAAATGTTTTTATTCATTATTTTTGTTTCTAAGAAAATAAAAGGTAGTAACCTATCAACATGCTGGTCAAAACAATTTTTTAAACATTTTTGACTAATCCTAGATAGCTGTCATTAGATTGGTTGCTGTGGGTTTATTTTCCTAGATTTTTAGGTAGGAATTGGTCCAAGATTATTTTGATAGTACTATACAGTGATCTATGTATTTTTTATATAAATGTTGAATATATTATATATCCTCTGTTTGAATAACCTAATAGGATTTATCCTGGGTAATTTAGGGACATATTGAGCATAGGCTGAAGGAAGAGATTTTCTTTTCAAGTTTATGTTATCAACCATTTGATTATTCATTTTATAAAACTATAGAAAACAAGGTTTCAAGTAAAATTAGTTACGGTAAGTTTTACACAAGAGGACTTGTCTTTAGTAAATGTACTTTGTTAAAACATCAGTGAAGATAAGAAAGAAAAATAATTTAAAAAATACAGCATTAAAATCTCTGGGAGCTAAAATCAATTCCTGATGTTAACCTATTCAGAGACCTGCACTTGTTTTAAAAATATGCAATATATTTTATTATGTCCTTATGTTTCCTTTTTGCTGACACTTTAAAAGATGGCATTGGTCTAATAAAACTGCAGGAAAGTAGAGCATCGTTAGTTAGAGTGATTGTGAAACATGAAATGTCATTTAGTGTGTAAGAACTGACAGTTCTTTCTTAATGAAATGTTCCACATGACCAGTTTGTACTGGATAATTCACTGTATCCATTCAAAATAAATGTGGATTTTTAAATAAGGTATGTTGTTTTTAGTAAAACACGAAAGGTCAACACTGGGAAAAGAAAATGAATTATTTTGATAATCTTCCTAATTCAGGCTTTGGCTATTGTTTTGATAGTAGGGCAGGAATCCTATCTCTGTTATATACTGCTATAGCCTCAGCATCAAAAAAAGGCATGACACATAGTAGGTCCCCCATAAATTTTTATTATAGTACTTATTAAATGTCAGCAAAAGCCCCTTTGAGCTGCTTTGGTAAATTAATTCCTCTTATAAAATTAATATTCTGGTTTTGCTTTCACTAATGTGTTGCCCTTTATTAACACCACACAGATCAGCAGGTTTATTATTGATTATTATATAATAATATACCATTTTATTGTATATTGTTTAATATACAGTTTACTCAATCAAATTTTCAGAAATAAGTCTGTACTATCAAAAAGTTCAGATAGTTAAAACTTTAAAAATTATATGAAAGCCTTATAATGAGAAGAGCAGTAATTAGCCTCAGGCTTTTCCAGCACCTACCTCATTTTATTCTTTTAAAGTTGTTCTTATTTTAGTACCTAAACATGTTGGTGAACTTCATATCTCTAAATATTATGCTTACATCAGGCTTTCTTGATCTGCCATTGTAAATAGCATTGACATCTAACATGATGCACAAGAATACTTGATATTATCGTACTGCCACTTCTAAACATTTTCAAAAATAGTTATATTTCAATTTTTATTCTATTCCAATTTTATTCTCATATTTCATATCTGTTAAAACCTTATTCTCCACCATTACCAAACAGATTCTAATGGCCTTAATGTTTCTTTATTTGTATAAATCCTTATGGCATGCACATGTTGTCTGAATATGTTCTTCATGCTTGTAAACAGTATTACAATATATTTTATTTCCTACATTTCACTAGTCAACAACATATTTTTTAAGAGCCATCCCTTTTGCCATACTTACAAGTTTTAAATATAGTAACTGTTACCACTAACTGTTCATTCATTATACCAAGAACCAGGTAGATCAATAAGTGATTGATAAACGACAGTCAACTGAGGCCAAAAATTAGATGACAGAAATGTTAGTATTGTCTGCCAAAATTAAAAAGCAGCTGTAATAATTGTAGTACAGCAATTACAAATGTGTTTAAAACAAATGAAAAATAAAATATCTTCACAAATAAATTCAAAGTAAAGAAACAAAATGTAAAGAAGAGAAAAAATGCAACATTTTAAAATAAAATATCTAATAACAGATGTTCTCAAGAACAAAATGGAGAGAAGAGAGGAAAGAACCAGAAATCTTAAAAATAGAAAAATAGGAGGTATACAATGTGAAAAATCAAGAGAAGATAAACAAGGGAGGATTAAAAAGCCCAGGAACTTATGCAGCTATAACAAAAGATCTAAAAGTTTCATGCCACTGGAATCCCAAAAGAAGAGGAAAAACAGAGAGGGCTTGAAAAAAAAAACTTGAAAAAATGATGGCTGAAAAATTCCCAAATGTGGCAAAAGATGTAAACCTACAAAATCAAGAAGCTGAGTGAATGTTATACAGAATGAACACAAAGAAATCAAACCCATGACACAGGGAAACTTCTGCAAACTTTAAACAAAGAAAAATTTAAAGAAGCAGTGGAAAAAAGATCATCTTACCTATGTGGAGAAAACAATTCCAAATGATGAGACTTCTCATCAGAAAAATTAGGCAGAAACATACACGACATTTTTCAAGTGCTGACAGGGGAGAACTATTAAGCCAAAATCCTGTATCCAGCCAAAAATGCCCTTCAGGAATGAAAGGGAAATTAAGACATTCTCAGATGAAGGAAAACTAAAAGATTTTGTCACCAACACAGGAGCCCCAAGAAAATGGCTAAAAGAATTTCTCTAAACAGAAAATAAAGTATAAAAGATGAAACCTTGGAATGAATTTTGACATTTTAATCTCCAGAGAATTATATTGAGTGTAAAATAGTCAACCCCAGATGGTTCTATGCTGTAGGATTTCATTAATATAACATTCTTGATATCACAAGACCACAGAATTGGGAAATAGATTAATAATTGCTGTCAGTTAAGGGAGAAGTAGGGGCAGGACAGAAATGAGTATAGCTTTTGAGAAGCAACATAAGTGATAACCATGATAGAAAATTTCTGTATCTTGATAGTATTGCTGCCAATATCCTGACTGTGTTGTTGCGCTACAATTTTGCAAGACTTTATTTTCAACTGGGCGCAAGTGAGTAAAGGGTGTACAAGCTCTTTCTGTGTTATATTTTATAGCTGCATGCAAATCTATAATTATACCAATTTTTAAAAAGTTTAGAGTGTAGCTTACTGTATGTGCAAAAAATCTGTTTCTGTTGAACCTTGATTTTTTAAAACTCTACTTGTCTTCCATTTAGTCACATGCGGGGGGGTGGTGTTGAGCTCTTTGTAAGTTTTTTACAATAAAAATCATCTAAATTTTCAAAGGACAAAATAATTTTTTTTGTTTAATTTCAAGGAACAAAATTTTCTGTATAATTTTTGTTAAAATCAAAACCTGAAAATGTTCAACTTCCTGGAATATGATTACTATGATTTTAAGTGTTTGAAACAAATGATTCATAGGATAGAATTTAATTACTACTATTAATAAGGTAGCTTTAGCATAATTATTTATTTAAATATGTATACAGTTTAATTTTATATATTTTAACCTCAGACTTATTTATGGAACAGTTATCCCATTTAAATTCATGTTCTATGTTGATTAGTTTGACTGCCTACATACAGAGCTCAGATTTAGGATATTATAGATACTCCCCTGAGAACATCCCTTTACTATTTTCTCAGCACTGTAGACATGTATAGTTTCATTCTCTTTGAGCTTTGCTCTTGGCTGATTCATAACCACAGCCTATTATTCAAAGCCAAGGTGAATTATAGGTCCTTTGGCAACTACAATAGAGAACACACTTGCTTTAAGAAATGTTTTCCATAATACTAACATTGTGTTATAGAGATTTTTATTTAGACTTCTAAGGAAAACATTTGTTACATTGTTTATAGCACCTTCTTACTTGCCCTTGACATTACAAAACTACTTGCTTCTACACAGACCTTTCCATTCCTCCTGGATATCTTTGGAATACTGCCAAGCTATGGTAATAGTCATTGTCATGGGAATGCTTTTGTGGGTAAAACCTAAACTTCTATTTTCAAAAAGTGAACCATGTTTTGGGAAGTACGTGAATAAGAAAGCAGAGGATGATTAAACAAGTTGTACTTAATTAACATTATTTTCTGAAAATGTTAGTACTTCTTTTCCAAATTCTATGAGGAGAGTATAAAATAAACTGAATCTAAATTGCTATGGGCAATGTTTAGCTAGGAATGAAGGAAACCTCCTTATGGGTTTGTAAAGAAACTAAAATCTTAAAGGTGATAAAATTTTAGCATCCAGTAGCAGAAAATTCTATGTATCTTTCCTTAGACTGAGGTTTCTTGACACAATGATCACTATTGACAGATAATCCTTGGTTGGAGTCAGAGAGCATCATATGCATTGTAGAATATTTAGCACCATTTCTGGCCCCTATCCACTAGATACTAGTTAATACTCTCCCAGTTGAGGTAACAGAAATGTCTCCAGATGTTGCCAAATGTCCCCTATGGGAAGATGAGGGGAATTACCCTAGGTGAACACTGCTCCTGCAGAGCATTAGCCTATCACATTGTAGAATGGTTGTCGGGGCCTAAGATTTTGGATCTTATTTTCCATGCTCAGTAGACTCTTTCTGACATTGTTTACTCTATTGCAACATCTGGCTTTGTTTACCTGTCTCATCCCTCTTGGAGCTGATATCCTCTCCTTATTCAGTCAAACTTTGCTAGTGAGTTTCCTTTACGATTTTAATAAGACTCTTCCTCCTCTTCTCTTCTCAAATCTCTCATTCCTCTTTCCTTCTCCCCCGCTCTCAGCTAATTTATTGTTTCTCATTCTTGATTTAAAAAGATACAACAAAGTTAAAACAATCAGGTGAGGATATGCCACTGCCTTTATTTTTTTTTATGACGATTGTATTCTGTTTCCTCTAAAATGCATATGACTATCCTGATTCATCCAGAAGGCAGTCCCTCCAATGAGATTCTGAATTACATCCACTCTCACATTCATCATTGCTTCCTGTCTCTCTCTTCTGCATTATTCATTTTACCTTTCTAATAAATTATTTCCAGTAGCATGAAAACCTTTTCTAGTATCCGCCATCTTAAAAAACTAAATAAAACCAAAGCAAAATCAATGTGATTTTAAAATTTTTTTGTGGAATTGACCCCAAATTTATGCTTTATGTAGTAGAAATTCTTCTTCTTTTTTTTTTTTTGTCTTTTTTTGCCTTTCTAGGGTCGCACTCGCAGCATATGGAGGTTCCCAGGTTAGGGATCGAATCGGAGCTGTAGCCACCGGCCTATGCCACAGCCACAACAACACCAGATCCGAGCCACATCTGCAACCTACACCACAGCTCACAGCAACGCTGGATAGTTGACCCACTGAGCAAGGCCAGGGTTTGGACCCACAACCTCATGGTTTCTAGTTGGATTCGTTAACCACTGAGCCACGACGGGAACTCCATATTTACAGTAGAAATTCTCAATGTACTTTTCATCTTTTAGGACACATCCATATTTACTTCCCCAATCCATTGTAAATTGCACATGATTTCAATGAAATAGATATCAGTGGCTATTAATGAATTTCAGATTTTAAAACCCTGTGGACACTTCTTAAACTTACTCGACTCTCCATTGTTTCAGCACAGTTGCCCACTCCTTTTAGCAAAATGCCTTTTTTATCCTCTTTTCGAAATCTCCCTCTTCTTGTTTTTTTCCTATTTTTATTTCTTCATTCTTTATTGTTAACTCATTTTTTCTTCCAATATTTAAATGCTGGGGATGCCATTCTGATTTATATTTCACCCTATTTCGTTCAGAGAACCTTTTATTTATCTTCATAGAATTTATCAGATTTTGCAATTCATTATAAGGATTATGAGCCTGTCTTGCAAGGTATAAACTCTTTTATGACTAAGACCACGATTGTTTTTCCAGAGTCCAACACATTTTCTGGCATACCATGGACCAGTAAATATTTTCTGAATGAATTAATTAACTTATGGATGAATATGATCTGAGGTGAAGCTTAGCTCCCTACTGAACTTTTACTAATTCAAGTTTTATGCTATTTTTGTTATTTTTCTTATGATAATTATCCTATTCAAAGAAAGGAGGAGTGAATTCAGAAAACAATGCTTAAGAGGTGCAGATAAAAACTTACATCTTTCTCAGTTTTGCTCAGTGCTTAATTTGTTCATACATACTTAAGAGAATAGATATAAGAGAACAGAGGGGGAATTAGGGGGAATTTTATCCCGGGAACTACCTCATGTATGTTGCTATGATCAAAATGTTACCGGATAATGGTTATTATGTAGGATCATATTCCTATGTTCTGTTTCAAATATAGTGTTTGTTAGTAATCTCATCTCATAGAAAGGTATAATATCTTTGATATTAATCTCAAATTTCACCATACATATACCTCCACCCTTTTGAAGAGTTTAATAAATATGAGAGGGTTTTAGAAGGATTCTATAAAATCATAGGGAATTTGAAGAGATGCCTAATTGCTTACAGCTTTGCCCTTTTCTCTTCAGCTAAACCCAACCAAATATTAAATTTTGCCATATTAGTGAATTATCAAGGCACTAAGTAACCAGTTTTTATAGCTTGATTATCTGAGGTGCCTGTGAATTTACATTTTCAGTCAAGTTACTTGACCTTGACATACTTTAGTGGTAATGATTCGTTAAGCAGGTCTTCTTGGGATGTTTTGGGCTTGGTAGAGACAACTCTAGAGCAAGGAGAGTCTTAGAATTATGACAAATATTAACCTCGTTCAGCTTTGCCTTTTAATTAACTAATATCTCTCTTGTTTCTGACTGATCAGGTTCCAGTATAATTTAGTGATGAGAGATGCTTTGTTGTTTATAATTATTGTCTCATAATTTACTGGAAAGGTGTATTTCTTTTCTAATCAGCACTTTCTGACTGAAACTGAATCCACTGATAATGTGAGATCTGAGAACTCTGCATACTCCAGACCCTAGTCATTGGCTTTATTGAGCATCAGAATCTCCTAGGAACTTTTCAAAGACAGAAAGTCCCCATTCCTAGTGATTCTGATTTACTTGATTCTCTATGACATCTATAACATAGTATTGTTTAAAAGTGCCCCATGTTAATTTAATGTGTAACTGGAGTTGGGAATGTTTTCTAAAGATTTGTTCAGGAAACACCTCCATCATATTTACTGGAAGTACCTCTCCATATCAGATGATCTAAAAGAATAGCATCCTAGAGGATTCCTATTCCCAATAAAGTTGAGAATCACTGCTTTAGGTAGTCTTACTTAAATTTGGGAGGCGAAAGGCGGCAAGATGGCGGAGGAGTAAGAGGTCGCGCTCACCCTCTCCCACAAATACATAAAAAAACGCATCTAAATATAAAACAAGTTGGACAAATCATCATCTGAATGCTGATCAATTTAAACTTCCAAAAACTGCAAGAAACCCCTGAAATAACTGGGTAGAACAAGTGAAGAAAAAAAAAAGGTGAGAGAGAAA
>PVHT020000174.1:1439816-1503009 GCA_004024745.2 Catagonus wagneri | reverse complement strand
TTAGAGACCCTCATACTGAGTGAAGCAAGTCAGAAGGAGAAAGACAGATGT
The DNA here is from genome assembly GCA_004024745.2 of Catagonus wagneri. NCBI lineage: Eukaryota > Metazoa > Chordata > Mammalia > Artiodactyla > Tayassuidae > Catagonus > Catagonus wagneri. Next base: position 1,502,958 of record PVHT020000174.1, on the reverse strand, counting down.
CATATGAAATCTCTTATAACTGGAGTCTAAAACACTACACAAATGAACATCTCAACAGAAAAGAAAATCACGAACTTGGGGAACAGACTTGTGGTTGCCAAGGGGGCGGGGGAGGGGTGGGAGGGAGTGGGGATAACTACTGCTTTAACGATGGAATAGCAAGGAGCTCCAACTGTAATGCACGGGGAACTATATCTAATTACATGTGACAAATCCATATATGTACATGTAATCGGGTCACCACATGGTGCAGTTGGAAAATCTGACAGAAATCTGTAAACCAGCTATAATGCAAAAAAAATAAATAAATAAATTTGCCTTACATTGGCTGTTAATAGTAATAAAGATTTGCTTCTGATGTGTCTTTTAGTAGCCTATATTCTCCCTTATTTATCTTATCTTCAGAATTACACATATCAGCTCATACAATGTCCACTTCTTCCAACTATCTTACATCACTGGAAATCATGGAATTCAGAGACCATAGGTATTTTTGGTGCAAAACACAGAGTTTAAGCATAATCCAAGAAAGCAATAATGAAAGAAAGTACTGATGTAGTAGCATTGGACTGTATCATTTTATTTCCTGAGGTAGTCTTTATGACTATACATTTCTCTCTTAGAAGTTTTTTTGCTGCATTCCATAGATTTTGAATTGTTGTGTTTGCACTTCATCTCCAAGTATTTTTTGATTTCTTCTTTGATTTCTTTAGTGGGCTAATTGTTATTTAGTAGTGTGTTGTTTAATTTCTACATATTTGTTTTTGAAGTTTTTTTTCTTCTTAGAAGAGATGCTTGATACTATTTCAGTCTTCTTAAATTTATTGACATCGGTTATGTGGTTGAGCATGTGATATATCCTGGAGAATGTTCCATGTGCACTTGAAAAGCATATGTTTTGTTCTGCTTTAGTATGGAATGCTCTATATATCTATTAAGTCCATCTGCTTTAATGTGTCATTTAAGATCCAGGTTTCCTGATTGATTTTTCTGTGAATGATCTGTCCATTAATGTGTGTGCTATCTTAAAGTTCTTTACTATAGTGTCTTACTCTCAGCTTCCTTTTGTGTTTGTTAACATTTGCTTTATGTATTTAGGTGCTCCCATTTTGGATGCACACATATTTACAGTTATTAATATTGTAACAATTTTTGGATCCTTTTATCATTATGTAATCTCTGTCTTTGCTCTTGTTAAAATAATTGTTTTAAAGTATATTTGTCTGATATAAATATTTCCTTCTTTTCATTTCTATTTGTATGGTGCTTTTTATATCCTCTCACTTTCCATCTTCTCATGGGGGTGTGGGTCTTGACCATACCATGTCTCCACTCCTCCTACCCATCTCCTTGGGGTTCCTTTTTGTATCGTTTAAGTTGTGAGTAATCTTATCTGCTAGTTTTCAGGCTATTGTCATTGATAGCTGCTAGGTTACTACTTGTAAATTTGGATTTCTCCTGGTTGAGGTGAGCTCAGAGTTTTCCTACTCTGCTATCTTGGCCATTCCCTGTGCTCTCTCAGTTAGAAGGTCCTCAATGCCAGCTGGGCTGTTATACAATTTGTTTTAGTTTAATGAACTGAGTTTAATTTGGCTGGCATTATTTTTCTCATGGTCCAGAAATAACTTATACTTCCCATTCTATTGTGGCACTGGGATGAAGAGGCAACTGAAATTTATAGGAATTTACATATTTCATGAGATTGGGCCAATAGGAAGTTCCCTTCACAACAGAGAGAGGCAAAATCTAATATGTAATGTGTCTTACAAAATGAGATTAGAGGATGCTCATTTATTATTTTGGATTAGTTTTTAGGGCAGAACTTACTCTCGCATTGCCACCCTCCCAGCTACCATACCTCACTTTACACTAGTGCCATTTAATCCTGGCTGCATATTAAAATCACTTAGAAATATTTAAAAATATGGATGCCTTAGATTCTCCTCTACAGACTCTAATTTGAGTATTCCATTAGATGCATGAGCATATCTGTCTTAAAATGTTTCCTAGGTGATTTTCATGTGCAGACAATGTAAAGAACCATTGAGTAAAATATTCTATTATGATTGGGAAAATTCTTTTGTTTTGCAACAAAGGAATCGTGTATCTCATTTTAGGTATTATAATAAGTTGATTCAAACATAGATGCTTACATGGATGAGAAACACTATCTTTTTAGAACAGTTTTAGAGCTGTTTTTCACATCAGGTCTTTCTTTTCTTGGTAACAAGTTAGATATAAGTGAAATCTGGTTTGAGGGTCATGATGACTTTTCTTTTTAGGGCTGAAATTTACTTTGATTCTCCAAATATGAAAAAAAGCCCTTAGATTCTGGTGTCGTATTAAGCAATAAAAAGGGTAGAAACTAAGAAGTATGTAAGAAAATACTGGATGGTTTCTGCTCACGAGTAACAGTCTATTTAAGATATCAGACATACATATAAGATAGCATAACAGTAAATTTTATTTACTACCACATATATATATATATATATATATAATATGTACTATGCTAAATTATTTAAACAAGTCCATAGTATTGATTTCTGAAAGAGAAGAAATAAGACATTATAGGAATACACGTATGGAAACGCAATTATAGACCACAGTTATCTGTGAGTGTTTAATGGATAAGATTTATATAAAAAGTAAGGTTCTGAATGTTCTTTTTTGGTAGAAGAAGGCAGGGGGAAAGAGATAGCAATCAAAAGTGAAGCAGTGTGAAAAACAAGTGCAGAAGCTAGAAAGTGCCAAGTACACTTCAAGAAAAATGGATGGCTTATTTTCAAAACGACAAAGATTTTAAATTGTTACATGTTATTTGTTTGATGCATATATGGGAGTCAGCTTATAGAAGATTTTGACATCAGGTAAAGAGGTTGAAATTACCTGTAATCAAAGGAAAATGTGAAAGATTTTTAAAATAATTAAGTATATAAAAGGAAAAAAAAAACTCCTCAAGCTTCTTTTTGAGCCCATTGGTTAGTCGCTCACACATCTTTGCACTGATATGAAATAAATTGTGGGTCCTGGCAACATAAGCCCTCTGAAAATTATATCAAAGCTGAATGTCTGGTTTATTGTCAATGTAAAATGTCATAAAGTATATTTAAAGGTCATAAAATATTGTCAATGAAGTTTGTGATTTTTTTTTCCTCAGATGAATGTGGTTATGGAAGAAATGTTCAGGCACATGTTTAATATAAAATATCTTTCACATTTTAGAATAAACAACATATGGAGCAAGTAGCCATTTTACTTGATGTGCTGAAGTCAGAACAGATCTGCTTTGATTTAGTTTATCTCTTTCGCAGCACAACACCAACAAGGTGTTTCAGCATATTACAGTTAATTGGAGGGCATATTGTTAGTTTCTTTAACTTTAAAGCTGCTTTTTAAGTATCCTGTTTTATTCAAAGATATGGCAGTGGGAGATATTCACAGCTAGTTGAATTAAAAAAACTTTTCTAATTAATAAAGTGATATGTGGGACTTTATATTATGAATAAGAAGAGAAAGACATTCTGACCTGGGAAATGTTGGAATCAGAAACCATTATAAATAGGATTGATCTCTTTAATTGCTCAGATTTTGTCCAGAGAAGTAAATTGAGCTCAACTAATCTATTCTGTTCCTTTTTTAGTGTATTTATGGAAAATCAGGCAATTAAATGATGAAAGAGGAAAAAAATAACTGATGAATGCATTTTATAGTCACATATTTTTAGATAGAACTTCTAGTGTCATTTTATTGCAATAAAAAGTATTTTCTAACAACCAAAGGAAATTTAACATTTATTTGCATGTTAAAAATAAAATATATTGTTTTCTCACAATTTGGACCTACTATATTTAGCCAACCAGAATGCCAACTATATAAAATGAACATTTTGATAGGGAATTGATGAGTATCATGTGTTGGAATATATTTTCACTCAAATGTTATTTTTCTTACCCAAACTGCCTTCTTGCCCTAGATAAAAAAAGTTCATGAAATATAATTTCAGAATTAGAATTACTCATCTCAGAGATGGAGGGACCCAGAAGGCCAGCCAATACAAATATTTTATGAAGTATCTGTGGCAGTTGGACACACAGCCTCTGCCTTTATGAACGTTTATCTCAGTGTGAGTATCTCAGTCCCTCATTGAAAGGGACAGCTTCTCTAAGCCACCTGTCTAATTATACAATACATCCCAACATAGTCCTTAGAGAAGTGTGTTCAAAGAAAAAAATAATTGTTCTTTTGTTTCTTTTTCCTGTCAAATTGGAAAATCATATTGAAAGATTATTGCAGTTCCATTGCTCTGTCATCTTCTTAATTGCCATTCCATTTTCCCCATATATAAACACAAGGGCAGCGGATGTTCTTGGCTACATTTTAGGGACCAGCATATGCTTTCCTAAATTACCCAGGTAGAAGGGATCTCCCTGAGGTAGCCCGAGTTAAAGAGGTTGCTTGCAGTTAGTTGGTAAGTTTCTGGAAATATATGGTATTAAAATCTTTCTAGACAGAGGTGAGCTAGTCAATATCAAAGGCTAGCTCTTTATACCTGCACAAGGTTTTGTCTTCTCTGCTGCATCTCCACAGGAAAAGGTATTTTCCTACCTAGAAAGAAGCCTTGTAACAGAAAAAGTAGGGACTTCCTCACCAGACAGATGCAAACTGAAATCTGATTCCTTCATTTATTGATTTTTGGTAATGAACAAATTATATAACCTTTATTTACCTCAGTTTTTCTTGTGGGGAATAACAAATATGTTCTAAAGAGTATTTGTTCAGTCTGTGGTGATTATAATTATATTCCTGTGCCTGTGTAGAATAAAACACTGCTTTACCTTAACACAATCTAGGATTCTGAATTGAGAGACAAAGAGCTTTTAATCTATACAGGTAAAAGACTATGAACTGGGTCATGAATCTGGGCTTTATTAAAACTTGCTCACAAGCTTACATTAATTTCCCTTTATATCGTTTATTTGTAAAAGTACATCATGTTAATTTACAAAATTCAAGTAAATATCCATGAAAACTTGAAAGTCTATGAAATACACATTATTTTTAAAAGAATAATTTGTATATCATCACTATCTACATGACACACACACACCTTTTTGGTCCTATTTGAAAAATGTTTTTTAAGTTGTAATTAACTTTACTAGATTCAGAATGTGGACACAGATACAGAACAAAACAAAACAAAACTAAAATGAAGAACCAAACTGCGTGCCTCCTTTATATATTCTGTAGAGGTAAGAGGTCTGCAATGTGACTGTTCAGTAACTTTAACTGGCCAAAAATGAATTCCGGTATTTCATCAATGTTTTCAGAAATAGGTATTTTTTTTTTAACAACAAAATTACTTATTATACCATTCTTGAAAGAGTTAAGGTTCTAAGATTAGTCAATTGATTTTTGGAAATCAGAAAATAAATGTTAGATGGTAATGAAGATGTAAAAACTCATTGATTTCTAATGTTCCTATACATTTTTAGTATTCTTATAATTCTAAAATATTTTCTCACTTTTTTTTCAATTGACCTTGATTTAAAAATTTTTTCTTCTGGTCCCTCATTCATGATTATTTTTTGATACTTTAAAAAACTTGGATAATAGAAAGATATATATTTCAAACATAGTAAGACATGTTCTCATTAGTGTCCTATCAAATGCATAACATAAATTTCTGTAATTCAGAGAACCATTGTCATAGGTGTTTCAGTGTTATACTTACAAGTTTCACTAAAAGACTGTCAGGCAAGAAAAAATTCCTTTCTAAGAGAATGTGACATTTGAGTGTTGTAAGAGGTTATATATTATGCAGTTTCTGATGTATACAGTCCAGTAAGTATGGAATCAAAAAATAGTTACATCAAATTATCAAAATAACCTTTACACATAAAGCTAGAATCAAAGACCATACATATATCACCGGTTACTTTCAGTCTGCCTTTATTATTTAAATGATTGCACTTCTATTATAGGTAAATTTTAAAAATCAGCATTCATATGCATAAATGATAAAAAAATTAAGACTGAAAACAACCTCAGAGATTGTCCATTTTTTTTCCTTTTTTTTTAGAGAAAATGCCAGGGTGATTGGAGAGAGATCCTTAGAGTTAAAAGCTGTGTTCTGCGTATTGATATTACAGTCAAAATGGCCTCCATCTCATGGTAGAAGCTAAATATATTTTGGCTGAATTTTCAGTAAAGAAGGTCCTGCCTAGGACCTTACCAGTATCCAGGGCCATTCTGGGCCTGACCTCTAGGCCATATCTGTTCATACAAAGCAAATGGTTATATTTGGTGGATAATCTCAAAAGACAGAGTTTGAGATACAACTGAGGCAAAAATACACACATGTGGAAAAGCTTATAATTCTCCTACTTTGATATCAGCTGGACAGTGAAATGTCAGTACCATTAATTCAGTTATACAGATTCCTTTGTCTTGACTATTTGTTGTGTGTGTCTAGACAAAAAAAAAATAGTAATGGAGAACTTTAGATCTATGTTAAGACTCTTTGTTGCTCTGACTCAGCTATTAACAGTATGATCTTAATTAAAATCCCAGAGTTCTGCTTCTGCATCTTCTCACAAGGAAAATGGCCATTTTTTGTTTCTCACTCTTCCATTTATTAGTTACATGATCTGTGGCTATTACTCCTCTGAAGTTTTTTTTTCTGCACTTATAAAATTTAAATTATAGTAATAACAATTTTAGTAAATTTCTATTCATCCTTCACAAATCAATTTTGGTGTCACAACTCTGCATCATTCTCCCTCCCACTCAGGCAAGTGTAAGCATCTGTTCATGCTTTTATAATAGCGTTAACACATTGTTTATTTGTTTTCCCTACCCCTAAATCATGAACTTCTAGAAGTGAAAGGTTATTTTGTTTTTCCTGTTTCCCAGTAATAGTACAGCATACAATATATGGTAAAAACTCTGTAACTACTGATGAGTGAGTGAATTAGTGAATCCCCTTCCATTCATTCCACATGTAGTAAATATTTTATGCCTTTGAGGTCCTAGATTTTAGTGTCATAATGTTGATTAAATCAGTGGATTAACTTTTGCCAAGACTTAAGACATGTTTCTAAACTGACGTACCAGAGCATTTTTAATGTGAATTATTTTATTAACAAAGGATAAGTGACACAGTAGATATGTTTTCTTTCCTTCTTTCCTTCTGCTTTTTAGGGCCGCACCTGAGGCATATGGAAGTTCTCAGGCTAGGGGTCAAATCCGAGCTGCAGTTGCCGGCCTATGCCACAGCCCCAGCTATGCGTGATCTGAGCAGTGTCTGCGACTTACACCACAGCTCATGGCAACACCAGATCCTTAGCCCACTGAGTGAGGCAAGGGATTGAACTCACATACTCAGAGATAGTTAGATTCATTAACACTGAGCTACGACAGGGACTCTGGTATGTTTTCTTTAAATAAGTTTTGCTCTTGTCATGATATGCTCCTATGTTCTATGTTCGTATGGATTCAATATGATTATGTGATAAGTTGTCCCTGACTCCAAATCTATGAGCAAATAAATTTGTTATTAAATCAAAAAAACAGAAAAGGTCAATTGTCCCTGTTGTTTATGTTTTATTTTCAGGAGTCAGTATAATCACTTATGTCCCATTAATAATATATACATGTTTTTTTCTACCTAATATTTGACCATCCTGTTTAATCAAGAGATCTGTGGAGAAGGGGATCTATAATAATTCCTAAAGTATAAAACCACTTATGTACATAATTGAAGCACTTAGTGACATCAGCAAATTGATTATAGTGCCAAACAGTAGCTAAAAGAATTGAAATAAAATAGACAAAGTATTGCTGATAAATATCCTTGGAAAATTGTTTACACCTTTGTGGAGCTTGTCTTTTCTGTATTCACTGTGAATTGTTTATGTGTGTGAATAGAAAAAAAAATTCTCAAAACCTGTGCTTTGAAATATTAAAAGCAGCCTATGTCAGGTGTTTTGGATGATTTTTATACTCTTTCTCAAGTGCTTTTGTTACCCATGATTTGTTTCTACAATATATGTGTATTATTTTTCTAATAAGATAAAACATCATTCTCTTTTAGAAAAATAATTAAAACCTTATGAAATGGTGCAAAGAATGAAAACGATTAGTGAATCTGAACAAGGAATTCAAAAGTAGACTTAACAATACCTATAAAATTTTCATAATTAAAAAATATTATTTAAAAGGTGATTTATCAAAATTAAGCTTAAAACAATGTTAAAATCAGTTATTAAAATCATCCTTAAAATTATGTCCTCCTGGTCGTTACTCAAGGCTTTGAAGCCTCTAACCCAGTAGAATTTCCCACCTTTCAGGACAGATCAGGGGCTGAGCAGAGACTTCCTAGGTTTTGCCAGATGACTTACTGTTTTAACAGAGTTTGGCTCTGCTTGTTTCTTATGCTCACAACTGGTACTTTCTCCACCATCTGCAAGCCTTCATCCAGCCGATCGTAAATGTACTAAACGACTTCCTTCCCCTTAATTGCTGCCCATGTTCTTTCCTTTGAAATTGTAGATCAGGCCCACTTCCTTGACTTAATACCACTAATTTTCTAAACCTACCATTTAATTCTTGATTCATCACATTTAGTACACTTGGATTTCTGTAAACATATTTATTTGGATTTTATATTTATCAGCCTTGGCCTCATTGAAGAGGCTGACCTTTGAGTTAAACCAAATCCTACATTAACTTTATTCCAAGAGGGACCACAAGTCAGGTGCATGATTATGTAAACCTCAAAGTCCTTTTTTAAAAAAATAAAGTTAATAGAGTTGGCATAGGAATAGGTAAGTGCCATGAATAAGCTATATAAGATAGTAGGTTTTCAATATACTATATCTGTTGTTAATTTAAGATCCCAGTATGGTTTTTGTTTTAGGCCAGCCTTATTCCCAAACACTTCCTGGATATTACTACTTATTGTTTGTTCAAAACCAAAATAGGTTTTATTCTAAACATTCTTGATCTTATTCTTTTGTCATCAAACTAAAAAATTTAGTCATATCTAGAGTTTTTTCTTATGCTTCTTCAAACAGTGAGCTGAAAGTGCTTTTTTTTTCTTGATCCAGAATTTGTCTTGCATGTCGAATTTCTGACATTTTGTCCTCCTGCTTTGTTGTTTTGACCTGTTGTTTCAGACCCTTGACTTCAAAGATATTTCATTTAAAATTTTACTTTCATGGTATTTTCCATGTCATAAAGTTCCAGAGGCTGTCCTTAGCTCACATTTGGACCCTCAACCCCAATTTTTTGTTCTCATGTTCCAGGCCCTTGGTAAACTAAACATCTGCTTTATCCTCATTATAGCCTAGGTCCTTTCTGCTGACTCTGAGACCCCCTACTCCCCCATCATAGCTTCATCATAGCTTCATCATTCTCCCTGCCTCAAATCACTTCCCCACAAGTTTGTTATTGCCTCAAGTCCTCTGTTCCTCAAGATATAATATTATCTTTTCCGTAAAGATTTATTAGGGTGCACTTTGCCTTAAGCATTCTTTCCTTGCTCTCAACTCCTAAAGACCTAACTGCCAGCATGACTTTCAGGACGTCATTTTTACCACCTGCGGAGTCTCAGTCTCTTTCCCTCCTCCTTACTCTCTTCTCCAAGGCAGACCTCTAAACATACTTTATGTATCAGTGTCTTTCCCACTGCTTCCGTGGCAATTGCTGGATAGGATGGGTGACCAGTTGATCTTCAGACTTTCCAGTTAATGTAATGCATGAAGTAGTAGAAATTTTAGAGTACATCCATCATTATTTTATGGCTCAGGACACTCAGAGTTAATTTGACATATACAAAACTTAAATGGTAGTAGAACTTCAATCTTATTTTCAAATTTGATATCTGCTAATTACTTCATATTCATTGTGGATGTATAATAAATATTGAGCAAATAAATTGTTAATCTGTAAATTAAGATGCCTTAATTTTAATATTTTAGGACAAAGGAAATATCTCATACATCTCTCAAATTACTAAATATACACACGTACCTCACTACTTTTTCTGAAATTATATTGTGATAATTTATTTCAGTTTTTATAGTTCTTCCAACATACTGGATACCCTGCTGCCTCAGGACCTTTGCACTTGCTGATGCTCTACTTGTAATGCTCTTCTCTCCAAAAACTCCTTTAGCTGGTGTTCAGCTATTACCTTCTCATGCAGCCTTCCATGACCCCTCTAATTAAAATGTCATATCGTCTCCCCAAAACTTAGTATTTATGTCCCTAGCTTTATTTTCCCCATTAATACCATATGATATGCCATATGTTTTTCAAATTTGTTTGCTTACTGTTTGTTTCTCCTGTCTCAGTTTTAAGTTCTGAGAGGTTCTTCTGTTGAATTTATTTACTATTCTATCCCCAGTTCCTAGGATATAATAGAAGTTAAGCACATGTATGTTAAATGACATTGTGACAAGAGACAGTTCTAGTCTATAGACATCACATACTCTTACACTTATAAACATATTTTGTTTTTCAAATGGAAAAGTAGTAATTCTAATTTTAGTAAACTGCCTTCTGATATTTAGGATCTTCCACTGTCATATTTGCTGGCCCACATATGACAGAATAAAGGTATAGAGATGCTGAACCCACTTAATTAAAAATTGAGCCTTTTGATTTTGTCTGTCTAGGTGTGAAAGTTTGAGTTGAACTTGATTCATTAAAAAGGCATTTTCTTTAAAAGCCTCTGAAAAATCTTTTAACTAAAAACTCAAACTCAAGTCAGAAGCAGTTTGTCTTATGACTGAACTGCAAAGTTCATTTTTAAGGAGAAAAAAATATGTTCTTACTGTGCATTTAAATTCCACACCCCTGTAAGCAAATTAAATTCTAAAAATAGTTAATCTTTTAATTTTGAAACAGACCTGGGAAGACAATTGGTCATGTGCTCAATTCCTTAATTGTTTAGATAATGTCCCCTAGCTCTGTATATCAGGCCATATACTCGAATGTGTTTCACAGATAGTTTATACTTCTCCAGGTAATTACAAACATTTTATTTTCAGGAGACCTCTAGAAAACTTTGTTTCAAGTTGACCCAATGGGGAAGATTATGCTTTCTGTACACTCCAAATCCTATATTGAAACAGCCCAAAAATGTCATATTTATGAACAAGTTTGTCATTTGTGTTTATGAAGGAAATCACCTACTTGGTTGTAGAAGTGGTTGGCATGAGAATTGAAATTTTCACATTTAAAAAAAATAATGGTTTCTCTGTATTTCAGCCTAATTTTCAGATTAAATTGGAACAGTTATAAAATTTAATCATTTCCTTTCTAAAAATACTTGATTTCCTTTCTGAAAAATACTATTATAAAACTTATTTATCCTTACTATATATTTGAACTGTCCAAATGTAGAGATCTTTTTCTAACCAACATTATCGTTGTTTAAGACTTTGACTATTTTTTCACATGTTAGTGTTCTCAGGAACACCTTAGGTACACCTAAATTTATTACCCAGAAAGTTTAAATCCGTAATGAAGGACATTATTTTTGGCATATGTTTGAAGTTATTTAGTATACTGTGAGTTAAATTCTGAGATCATGAATGACTTCTGCTCTTTGTCCTTTGATTTCAAAAGATGAGTAAAAGTTGTGTTACGATAATGTTTTTCAGATATAATTCATTTAATTCATCTTTTTGAAGTGTATAATTCTTTGATGTTTAGTAAATATACAGAGGTGTGCAATCATTACTACTACCTAATCGTAGAACATTAACCTCATTCCCCAAGCTCATAAGCATCACTTCCAGTTCTCTACCCACCCACCCCCAGTATTCGGAAGCTACTCAAGTACTTTCTGTCCCTAAGGTTTTCTCTATTATGGACATGCTTAAGTGGAATCATACAATATGTGATATTTTGTGCCTGTTTATTACAATTACTATAATGCTTTTAAGGTTCATCATATTTTAGTGTCCATGCATGCTTCAGTGACTCATTCCTTTTAATGTTGAGTAGTAATCAATTGTATGGATAAAGCATGTTTTGTTTATCTATTCATCACTAGATAGCTTGTTTAAAATTTTTGACTCTTATGATTAATGCTGCTATGAACATATTTGTATACAATTTTTATGTGGGCATATGTTTCATTTATCTTTGATATATATCTAGGAATTTCATTTTTGTGTTATATGGTAACTCTGTTTATTTAACATTTTGAGGATCTGCGAAATTGTTTCCAAAGTGGCTGCACCGTTTTACCATGTTTGGATTACAATTTCTGCATAGCCTCACAAACACTTGTAACTGTCTGTATTTTACATTAGAACAATTTTAGTAAGAAAATATAAAATGTGTTTATTATGTTAACTTTAGGGAAGATTTCATGGATATATACATAGATCAAAACTTATCAAAATTTACACATTAAATGGGTGTAGTTTTGTATGTTACACTTCAATTAAGTTGTTAACTGAGGAAGAAATTAAATCATTCAGGTCAACAAAAACTGTAGTACTTGCTGGCAGATCTGCCCTTTAGGACATACTTAGGGAGTCCTTTAGGCTGAAATGAAAGGATGCTAATGAGTAACTCAAATACACGATAATACAAAGGACAGTAGTAAAGCTAATTTCAAACTTAAGTATACCAGACAGATTAAATATATGTTTCTAAGTCATTTTTTTCCTTCATACCTATAAATACACACAAAACTTAGAGCAGTGGCTCATAATACATGAAGTAAAACACAGAAATGAAGGAAGATCAGTACAATTGAACCATGGTAGTTGCAAACTACAGTAGCACACTTTCGGTGGTGGATATAAAAACTAGACGTAACTTAATTATTGTAAGACTGGTTAATTTCCATAATTTGAAGAAGTTGGCGTAGACAATGCTTGCCAGTATTCTTTTGTTGCTTTTATGGAGAAGCAAATTTTTGGAGGTGTTTATTCTATCATTTGGAAAGTGCTTCTAATGTATTTTTTATACTTAAAATCCTCCAACTGATATACATCCTTCAGTTTTAGTTACAAATGCTGTGTTTTCTGATTCGTGAAATATATGTTGTTTCACTTCTATGCCAATTTATTCCATACCATTATATGCCATAATGACATCTGTTGTAGTAAAGTCAGACTGGACAAGACATAAATCATTGATATTTCCTGGATTCCATGCTGTAACTTAGAGATATCCACAGTGCTTCATTGGTTTGACTATTTCAGTTCTCCAACAAGGGAGGCTGCTAATGTTAAACAACTATCTACATTTTCTCTTAGAATGACAGATTATTTTTTCAAGTGCCCCAAAGTGGAATACACTTCCTTTTAAAGATGGCGTTGTGAAAATAAAAAAGAGAGCCATATTTCTATGCCACAGTTAATAGCATCACAGGAAAATGCATGTGTCTGTTTGTAGGAGAAAATAGAAGAGCACACGTTGAGGGACTAGAAAATCCTGTACTTCATTAGCATTCAGAATTGGTGCCAGGAAAGCCACTTTCATCATTTTTGACAGCTGTGTACCACACATATCACCTGGACTGTTTTACACTGAATTGTATCACAGCCATTTTAGAAAAATTCTGAATATTTAACCAGACAAACAGTATCCATTTTATCAATTCTGTCTCCTAATTACTTTCACCTTTAATAAATGGTATAGAGAAAAGTCCTAAGGCTGTGAATCTGCAGGTACTAAATGCAGTGGCAATTCTGTATAATCTAATGTACTGGGCAGTGACTGCATTAAGAAATTAGAAATAGATTAAGGCACAAATTGGAGGGCTTTATATCAACATCTATCTGCATAATAATCAAATATTCCACTCATGAACTTTAAGAAACTTTTGGAATAAAGGAACTAAAGCAATGACTCATATCTTCAGAAATTTAGTTGCTTTGGAATAAGTATAATACAGTGATGAAAGCAGAGGATGAAGAGCGGGCTCTTTAAGGGACTTTTCTCCCTACATGGCTATTAGCAAATTGGAATTATTTTTTTATCTTGTTCTGATGTCTTAGAAGAATAAGAGTGGTTGCAGTATAGAGAAAATTTTGGTTTAATGTAATTAATTTTAATGCAGTAAAAACTGAACCAAAATGATGCTGAAAAGGCATGAGAAAAATTAGGATGATTCACAAAATATCTAACAAACACCTCTTATGTACAAGGTAAAGGACTGTGGCATTATTCCAATCTTTTAAGAATTTGAGATTAATAGAATGTAGGAATCATTGCCACTCTAAAGCAGTCCTTGACTTGAGGATACTTCAAGGGTATAATGATAATTTGCTCAATTCATTGGTCATCATTTTCTCCTTCCTTACTGCATGCTCCATCTGAGATTTGCCATCTTTCCATTTGTTGATTGTCTAGGAATGATTATAAACTACTTTAAAATAAATGCATTGGTATGAATGCCAAGTATTTAAAAACATCAACAGAAGTATAGGGAGTAAAAGCCAAATTACTGAATTTGATTTGAAATGTGAGTGATAAATTTGATAAAACAATTTGAGTAAAAATATGAAAGTAGATATTAGATTGCAATCAATTAAGAAGAATATAAATGTAAAAACAGTATAGAAAGCACATAAACATGACTATTTCAAAGTTAGACTAAATGAAAATGTAAATATGACAGCTGAAATAAGTAAAGGTGTTAATGAGACAAGCTAGGCCATAAATCTCTAAAGATCATAACAATGTGCCAGACACAAAAGAAGTCCTCAAGATATGGTTGATGTATTTGTCAATATTGGCTACTATGAGTTAAAGGACAGGAAATATTTTAGGTTGCTTCATAGTGAAGAATTAGTTCAATAGGTGGTGGTCATATAAAAGTATGCTTTAGTCTATTCCAGTGCAAACTTCATTCAGACTATTACAAAAAAAAGTGACATTGTGGAAAGAATGTCGGCTTCAGAAGGGGATTAGACGGGTCCAGGATCAGGCCATGAGCGCGTTTGACTAACTTCAATACTTTGGTGAAGTAATGCAGCCTTCCAGGCCTCAAATTTAACATTTGTGAAGTTAAGATTATTTAGAAAATCAGGGGTCATAACTCATGTCAAACCTCTCAGAAAACTTATTGGTACAAAGTGGGCAATTGATAACTGTAGGCAATTGATACTTTGCCTCTTGCAAATTAGAGATCTTTACCAAAAGTGCCCAAGTTTAGATGAGTTGTTATAGATGTTGAAGAAGAGGTTAAGATGAACAGCTTAAATATGTGCTTCAAAGTTTAATGTCTTAGACCCTGATGAAGTGTGTAGCATCTCACACTGGCAAAAGATGGAGTTAAGATTAGAGCTGAAAAACATTAGTTGTGAATGCATGCTCCTTTCAAGTCCTATTTAAACTGTACAAAAAGACATAATTCACAGCAGAAATGCTGGTTTTCACCAACAGTATTTTAATAGCTTAATTATTAACAAATATAAAGTCAGCTCACTAGAAAGGACATTTCTGTTGAACTCAAACTGCCCCTTTCCTCTTGTTTAAGCTCAGGTTTCTGAAACTCAACATGAAAAGAAAAAAATCCCCAGTCACATGTTATTTCTAAAGTGCATGTTTCCCTTTTTGGGAAATGGGAGTCATTGGGTGTTATATAATTATTTCTAAAGCTTATTGGTTTCATTGCTTGTCTGAAGCATTCACTAATTTGAAAAAAATAGACTTAACTACATTTAGAATTTGAAACAGGACAGTATTTTTTAAGGAGCAGGATTGAAACGTGCTTGTTTTGTTCCCACTTTAGTTTTACTGTATGCATGCATGAGTGTGTGTGCATGCACACACGCGTGCACACACACACACATTAATACTCTCACATATTCTCACACAGGGTAGTAAAATTTGATGTTAAGATTTTATGCAGTTTTCCAAAGTTTGCGACTCAGAAAGCTGGATGGTTACGATAATCCTTAGATATTTGATGATCTCCAGACTTTTGTTACTGAGTGTAATAAGATATCTTTATCCCCAGGATGAGGCTGCATGTCAAATGGCTTTGAAGCATTATCAACTGTTTGGGGATTTTTTAGTCTTATCCAAAAGTAGATTTAGAGCTTTTACCTAGTAAACGCAAATATGAAATCACATTTAATGTTCAGAGAAAGATTTAAAAAATGCAAATGCCTCACAGTAGTGGATCTTTCTGAAAATGCACTACTCTGTTGTGTTTGAATCCCTCTGCAGGAGCAGCTTTTAGCTTTGGGACTTTGATTCTGACTCCTGAACCATAGAACTTATAGCCTACAACCACTTGCTCTATGTGCTGTTCAGTTTTCGGTCACTCCTCAGGGACAGATGTGATTCCTTAAAGAAATAACAGGGATTGAGAAAAGAGGAGGGCCCAGGACAAAGAATCACCGCCATTCAGATGTTTAGTGAAAGAGATAAAAATGTAATGGCTAAAGAAGACAGAAGCAATAGGAAGAAATTTTTAATGAGGTGAAAGTGAGTAGGTCTGTCAAATGCTCATGGAAAGTAATATTAAAGAGAAAAAAAATTAAAATATATATAATTTTGAAATGCAGAGTTATTTTGTGGTGTTAGGGATCAAAGACTGATTTGGAATTAGAAGTGAAACCTGAAACATGGTTAAGGAAGTAAAGGTACCATGTTAAGTAATAATTATTCCAATAATTTTCCTGGAAAATATGGTAGAAATAAGACTGGAAAGATGACACAGAGTCTAAATAGGGTTTTTGTCTTGTTTTGGACAAGACCACATTTAATAGCGGAAAAGACAAGACCACATTTAAATAGCGATGGAAAGATTTCCACATAAATGAAAAAAGTTTCATTTATGCAGGATAAGTTCTAGAGATCTAATGTACATTCATGTGACTATGGTTAATAATACTGTAGTGTATACTTGATACTTCTTATTTCTGGCAACTATGAAGGTGGTCTTAAAATAATAGCTATACCAGGGAGCATAATGCTTTCCACTTAAATTTACTTGGAAAAAACCTATTGGAAAGAACCATATATTAACCAGAGGAGCAAAGAAGAAGTAATTTGATGTTCCTTTTAGGATGGAAGATTCTCACCCCATTAAAATTTTGAAATTTGTGGCTTCCTCATGAATAAAAATTACTCAGCCATCTGTACAAACTATGAAAAACATGGACCATCATTAATGGTAGGCTTGCACCTGCTGCATTTGTGAGTGTGAAGGTAGTAGGACAAGAGCAAAAAGGGGTGGGCCTGAGTGACGATGATGGAGTGAAGTGAGGGCATAATGGAGTATGATGGAGTGTGACTGCAGGAATCGCCAGCCTGGAGAGGCTTTCCTGTGACCGACAAGGACAGTGTACACTTGGACATAGAGGTGACTGCCTTTAAGGAGGAAGGACACCCCTCATGGGACTCTGCTAAAGTGACTGTGTGTCATAAGTAATTAAGGCAGGCTCGAATAGGAGGACATAGTAACTAGATTTTACCTGATAAAAATAAATAATGCTGGATGGAGTGATTATTTTCCACTAATATGGATCCCATTGCTTGAAATTTAATTAAGGTTTTCCTGGAGGCAGTGTAATTGTGTTTGAACCCTGGAATCTTCTCCATATTTCTGATACAGCTTTTATGAGCCCACAGGTAGCAGTGAGCAGAGGTTGTGTATGTCCCATTTAATCTTACATGACACTTATTATTTTATTACTGTTTCAATCACTTTGTTGTAGGCCTGTGATACAGCAGCTTTTTCTTCACATGTCATGTATGTCCTGCCTTTGCTACACTCAACAGCCTGGATGCCACAAAGTCAGAGCTCTCATTGTTCTAGGAAATGGAAGGTTGTAACAAAATTTCTGCAATCCCCGGATAATTGTTTAAAACTTATTTAGTGGCTGAGTGGAACCTGAATGAAGAGAATGGTACCTTAAGTGGTACCTTTCTCTCTTGCCTCCTCCCATTCTCTTCTGCTCAGCAGTGAATAAAAAATGAACTGGAAGGCACAGGGAGCAGGATAGTGTGGTCCTTCGAGGCCCAGCTGGCCATGGCAACTCTAGTGAGCCCTACAGGCTAAGATACCTTTGAAATCTGAGGGTGTTCAAAACCATGACAGTGCTTTCTGTGTCTCCAAGAAATTTGCTTTTTGACTTTCTAGTATATCTTTCCCTGTTTCATCACATGTGTTCTTTTGCTGTTATTTTTTTCTTGTCAGTTTTTGGGAAGGCTAACGTGAGGAAAATGTGCCCACTTCCTTTTCCGTCAACATGAAAGAAAGAAAGATGGCAAAAAAAAAAAAGCCTACTTACTGTGAGTATCTGACCAATAAAGTGTTTGATTGCATACTTATTTACCTTTTTTTTTTAAAGGCCATGCCCTTATTTTTTTAAGGCCATGCCCATGGCATATGGGAATGCCCAGGCTAGGGGTCAAATCAGAGCTGCAGCTGATAGCCTATGTCACAGCCACAGCAACGCGGGATCCAGGTTGCACCTGTGACCTACATCACAGCTTGTGGCAATGCCAGATCCTTTACCCAGCTGAGCGAGGCCAGGGATCAAACCTATATCATCATGGATACTAGTCGTGTTCATTACCACTGAGCCACAAAGGGAACCTCCTGATTGCATACTCATTTAGTAGTCTAAGCACCAAAAATTACATATCAAGGTGTTGGCAAGAAACATATGACTCTCAGCCACAATTATACTAAAGCAACATTTAGGGCCCAGAGCCTGACACCTGTACACTTATGAGAAAGTGGTAAGAATATTAGAAACCAGAACTATCCTGGGAAACCGGTCATTTTGTTCATTCTATATGTAAAGCTCTAAGTTTTTTTTTTTAAATAATAAAAATCATCTTCTTGGGCAGGGGGTCTTTGAAAGCAGCTAGAGAGCACCTTTTTGAAGCTGAGTTTTCAACCATTTTCCTCCAAAGCCTTCCACTAGTTAATGTGATAACAGAAATGTTTGGAAATTATTGGAAACTTAAGAGTAGAGGACACATTTTTACCTTTTCATAGAAAAAAATTAACTTCTCTTTTATGCATTGTGACCATGTCCCCAAAACCGTATGGGTCTTACATGTAAAGAGGCAAGCAAAAGTAAAAACCAAACAAAAACCAAACAAACACAGAAGAGAAACAAAGAAAAGCTACACTCACTTTGCCTCAGATGCAGTACTTGGTCCAATGCATAATGATACTTTTTATGGAACATTTATTCTTTTTTTCTGTCTTTTTGCCTTTATCTAGAGCCACACCCGCGGCATATGGAGGTTCCCAGGCTAGGGGTCTAACAGGAGCTGTAGCCACCGGCCTTCGCCACAGCCACAGCAACGCGAGATCCAAGCTGCGTCTGCAAACTACACCACAGTTCATGGCAACGCCGGATCCTTAACCCACTGAGCAAGGCCAGGAATCGAACCCGCAACCTCATGGTTCTTAGTCGGATTCATTAACCACTGAGCCACAAAGGGAACTCCTGGAACATTTATTCTAAGTGCCCTCATAAGGAGAGTCTCATGTGAAAAAAGTCACAGAAATTATCATGAAGGGAGGTGACAGATTTTATGGGTTGGTTATGAAAAAATATAAAATATTGAAGTTAGTTATGAAATAATTGACAGGGCTCAGGTAAAGGTAATATCATTGCTATTGAGAAGGATTTGAATATATTTAAGGGTATCTTTTAGAAATGAACATAAATCCTAACAATAGGACTGTCAGTCAGTGAAATTTAAATTAGATTTTTTAAAAGGAAAAAGGTGGTAGAGTGTGTATGAAATATCAGGCTATCAATATATGAAAAGATATAAAGTGATCAAAATAGGAACTGCACTACTTGTTTTTGTAATTCCCTCATCACTGCCTTTTTGTTAAAGCTGATGCCTGTATACTGTTGCATCTATTCTGTTGTTAATAAGGAAATTATTTAAAATGAGAAAGCATTTGAAAGTGATCTTATTGTATTATACATTTTGACACTAAACCTTCTTCACTGTTACCTAAATTCCTATTTTCATTGAAATATCAGTGATTTTAAATGCCTACTAATTTATTGTTTTCTGCAAATTTTGGTAGTCACAATTATGTTTTAAATGATTTTTATGTTTTCCATTATAGCTGGTTTACAGTGATCTATCAGTTTTCTACTTTACAAAAAAGTGTCCCAGTCACATACCTATATGAATTCTTTTTTCACATATCCTGCATCATGCTCTATCACAAGTGACTACATATAGTTCCCAGTGTTATACAGCAGGTTCTTATTGCTAATCCATTCCAAATGCTATAATTTGCATCTACTAAACCCATATGCTAACCCCAAACTCCCAGTCCCTCCCACTCCCTCTCTCTCCCCCTTAGCAAGTACAAATCTGTTCTCCAAGGCCATGAGTTTCTTTTCTGTGAAAAGTTTCATTTGTGCCATATATTAGAATCCAGACACAAGCAAAATCACATGGTATTTGTCTTTCTCTTTCTGACTTACTTCACTTAGTATGAGAATCTCTAGTTCCATCCATGTTGGTGAAAATGGCATTTTTTTGTTCTTTTTATGGCTGAGAATATTCCATTGTGTACATTTTCTTAATCCATTCATCTGTCAATGGACATTTAAGTTGTTTCCATGTCTTGGCTATTGTGAATAGTGCTGCATGAAAATATGGGTGCATGTACCTTTTTTAAGGAAATTTTGTCCAGATATATGCCCAAGAGTGAGATTGCTGGGTCATCTGGTAGTACTATATTTAGTTTTCTAAGGCACCTCTATATTGTTTTCCATAGTGGTTGTACCAATTTACATTCTCACCAACAGTGTAGGAAGGTTCCACTAGTCACAGTTATTAACTTTAAAAAATATGTACTTTATGCTAGGTATATTTTGAAAATATTATATGCATTTATTCATTTTATTTTTTCAGCATCCCTATAATTTAGATGCTCTTGTCATACTCATTTTACCTACATAGAATATGATGCTTAGAAGTACTGAGCTACTTGTCTGAGGCTTCATGTAAACTCTCTTGTGTGATTCCAGAGCTCATGTTTTTAATTGCCATAATAATATTTCTCCTGAATATAATCAACACTACAAGTTGTTTTGTTTGTTTCTTTCTGTGTAGCAGATCTTTCCCTTCACTACAGTTGGATTATGGTTGGGAATCAAGTCAATCTCTTGATGTCACAGGAAGTATTCACATTTGAGCGGGCACTTTCCCTTTGTTTTTTCCAACAGCTAAAAGCTCCAATACAGGCAGTCTTTATTCTACCAGGCTTCTGTTTTTACAATCAAAGAAAGAGAGTTGAGAGCTTTCATTTCTCATTGTGACCAAGCACTGCGCATGGGAAGAAACACTCCTCTCTCTGAAGTATGCTAACGTTTTCCCAGTTGGTCTAAAGAGCCTATTAATTTTACTTCTGCCTAATGCCTTGATTTCTTCAAGGGCTCAGAGTCACTGCAGGTATTGGGTACAGTACTCCTATGGATTTTGCTTTTGTCTGGGAGCAAATATTCTGGAACATTTTTGTGTATCTTTGCATTCTAGCTCTTCCCCAGCCAAGGCATCACTACAGTCATTCTTTCCCGGACTGCATTTTTCTTGGCAACCACAGCAACACCCCCTCTCACAAATGCTGACAAGTCATGTCAGTTTCTTAAATTTACTCAGTAATCATTAGGGATTCTCTGTTGTACTTTCATTCAGCACAAACTCCTAGGGAGGTTTGTTTGAACAGTGCATCTTTCCAGTGGTTTATGATTTATAGAAACATTTGCTGTTTCTTAAGAGAGAGAAGTTTGGCACAAGTAAGTCTGCTAATGCTACACTGTGTTCTCTTGCCACCATCTTTAATATTGAGCCTCACAACTCAAAATAATCATAAGTTTGATGATAGTTTCCCTTTCTTAGGGAAAAGAGTGAATTTATTATTTTATCATGGTCTATTTAAATTTAAGCACAGTAAGTCAGTCACATAGAATTAAAATATATTTGTGCTCCTAACTGGATCTATCACTTATAGTTAGGATTTTGAAGCTTCCATAAAGCACTGCTATTTTTCTCTGCATATGATTAATTTTTAATGTCTCAGTTCTAATTAAACTGGAAATTTTAAATGCTTAAGCCATAGACTTTACAAAATTAGGAAAAATCTTTATATATCTATAAATACACACATATAAGCACAGAGTCATACATATAATCTTTCCTTTACATATATGCATATATATACTGATATGTAAACATATTACAAATACTCGTTGCCATATAAAATGATATATTCCTCCTCTTTGACTTTTTCTTTCCTCTCATTCAGAAATGAAGTCTCAGTAATACAGGGTCTTTAAGCAAATGATCAACTCAGTTTTCACTTTTGTTATTCAGTTCTGGGGCTTTTAACATATATTGTTAGCCAGTGATTATACAAGGATTGGAATAACTTTATAATTAAATAAATTTCAATGCATATAATATATATAATAAGTCATGTTTTTCAGTCTGTGGTGCCCTTTCAATTCTCTGCATGATATTCCTGTCTAAAAGGCACTAATAGAGACATTCTGATCTTGAAAAGAAAAGTGAGGAAAATCAACATCTAAAACTCAGAAAAGTCCTGGGTAGTAAAAGGTCTTTGTTCTGCAGAGTGTTCCCCCACAGAGGAACAGAATTTTCTTTTAGCTCTTACATTTGACTCCCAGGCTCTGAAATATAATAATCAAAGCTCTTTGCTACCTTATGTTGAATCTCCTATACATGAAATCCTTTTATTTAGCAAGAAATGGAATTCTTGCCCCCAAATAATTTGATGAAAGCTGAACATTTGCCAGTTAAAAATATCTTTTTTGTTATGATGTTACAAGGAACTCCTGGTAGGCCACTGGGATAATTAGAGAAGACTGAAGGATGTCTAATGAGTTTTCCAGGGTGCATTTCAGAACACGTCCTATGTTATTACGTGTTCCTGATAGTTTTATCTTTCTCTCTCTCTAGATGTCAGGGTACCCTGGTGTGGAATGCTTAAATTAGAGCTCCAAGACAATATTGAAACCTAGAAAAGTCCAACTTTTCCAGACATTTTTGTAAGGAGTTGTTTGCATTCATCCTCTTTCAGTTGCTCTGGGCATTATATTCTTTCTCCTGAGCTGATTAGTATAAATCAATGAATAGCTCATTTTAGGGGAAGATATGTTTTGCCCTTTTGGGGATTGAAAATGCCATTTCCTTGGGGTTAAATGAAAAAAAAGACACATAAGAAACACCCTTGGAAACTGTGCTGTATTTATTATGCACCTTGATGGTGTACACGAGCTTCTGTGAGGATGGATGCAGGAATTTCAAGCTAGGTGTCTCAGACTAGATTCTTAAAGGGTAGATCATCCCACAACTCAAACAAAACTAAAGAAGTGGTACTATCTAGCAAAACCTCTAACAGGAAATCTGCTGAATGAACTCTGGGTGGAGATGCTGAGCTAGAAGTAATAGCAATAGCAAAGTTAAAGGAAGAGATTGGTGGTGGGCTCCACCCTATCACAGATAAGGAGAATGGAAGGAGAAGGAGGGCTATATTTTAATGTTTAGAGTAAAAAGACAGGGAGGACAAAAACAAAAGCACTGTAATCCAAGAGGCAGTCTGTCAAGGAGCCTGAATTTGAGGAAGGGATTTCAACGTAGGGGTGATCAGAACAGAATGAGAAAGACTCATTTGGAAGTGAGATGAAAATAGATACACACTACTGTGACTAGTTCCGTATAGCTCACCTAAAAGCCACCTGATCCAGAAACAGCACCCTGGATAAAGTGGCAGCCTCAAGGTCCAAGCAATAGCTTCAACAAGCTAAAAAAAAAAAGCATGAAAAAAAACAAGCTTGCTCTCAGGCACATGGCATCTCCAGAAGGTGGATGCCTCAGACCAAGCTCAGGGCCAAATCTGGTGAGCTATTTGTGTATTAAATAGAGTTTTATTAGGTCACAGCTCCACTCATTATCTTTGTATTACCTATGCAATTTGCAAAGTATTGAGTGCTTTTGAAGTCTGCTATGAGACTTCATTACCACAAGGACAGAGTTGAGTAGTAGCAGCAGAGACTTTATGACCTGAAAAGTCTAAAGTATTTAATAAGGTGGTTACTATTCTTCTATAAGTGAAATCTGCATTTCATGCAGGAAGATGGAGGCAGAAGAAAAATGAAGGCAGATGTCTGCCCAGGAGACAGGGGCTTAAGCTTCCATCTGATTGGCCAGATTTTATTACCCAGTCTACATTCCCGGAAGTTACAGGAACACAGGGAATTCAAATTCTTCATTTGCTATTACTCCAGTAAAGAAGGCAAGGCAGAGGAAGGGCTTAAAAGGGTACTGTGAGTGAACTAACCCACAATACCTATCAAAGTTGCTATTTTGGAAAAGGTGTCACGTTAGTAACAGGAAGTTTTTATCTGAGAGGCAATGAAAAGGTTATCTTTTAATCTTACTGTCTCATATTAAAAAAAATTTTTCCTAGAAGACAAACATGTTGTAGATGAGCATGAATTGTAGGTAATTTATTATCTAAATGATTAATTCAAGATAAAGGATAATATTATGTTACCAGTAGAAGTCTCAGTATTGGTGAGGCTAAATAACAATATTTAAAAGGTGTCTCTACAAAGATAGCATTATCTCAACAGACTTATGAAACCGGCCACTTTGAAAAGTTCTAGGAATTATTGGGCACATACAAATGTAGTGAACAATGAAGTCTAACACTTCGTTAGTCAGTGTCAAATTTCCTTAGATTTATTTAGATCTACCATATAGCACATTATCATTGTCATTGTTACTTTTAGTCGAACTTTGTGTATAACGTAATTTTTAAGCTGTCAAAATGTATTCTATAACAGTTAAAACAGTCAGCTGAAAAAAAATACTGGTATTATGAACGAAAAATAATTTACAAATATATGTAGTTATGATTGCAATTTCATACCTAAGTATGATACTTATTTTTACATGAAGCAAAATCCTGTAATAAGTGTTAAAACTCATTCATAAAAGCTGAATCTGGCTATTGCCAAGAAATGAAAAATATTTAAGTTTCTATTTCTACGGAGATACATCGTGTGTATTTTTATCTCTTCTGCAGATATTAAGACCCATGTAATGAAAGAATAATTTATGTGTTTGGCATTTATAAAGTTTTGGACATAGACTCTGACTTTTTGCTCCAGGTGTCTTATGTTAGTTAATCCCCAGAATTCTAAGAAAAAAAGCACACGTTGACTAATCTGAATATCTCCTCAATAGTAAAGGAATATTGAGCACTGAACAGAGATGGAGGAAACAAATATCCTTGAAGACAATTCAGTCAGTTGGTTGGCCTTTTAAAAGTTATAAGTATTTGTATAAAAGGAAATAACATATCCTAAAGTATCTCTGCTTTAGTTGAAAAAATACAATAAAGATCATAAGGAGTGGAAATCCTGTAAGCTGTGGCATTTGCTAAAATGTGGCTACAAGTATAAAGCCATAATTTCTAAATAGCTGAAATCAGTCAAGGAAGTGAAATGTGAAGTTTGACATTTTTAATAAATTACACTATTTAGCTCAATGCAAGTGACATAATTGGGTTAAATAAACGAACAACTGAGCTGTAGCTGAATCATGTGTTAGTGTTCAAAGTTTTCTTTAAAATGTATTCAGAATTTTTTAACTTCTAGAATGAGAAAGGTTGGTTCATTATACAATTGAGTCAGTTATTCATTTTAAGCTAATGAATTAGGATATTCTTTCATAAATCTGTATTCCCATGATAATAACAGAAATTACATACTTTAAAATGAATAGCATTAACACTTACGAAAATAATTACGGTCATGGACAGAATTATCCTGAAAAAAAAAAGTTACTGAAGGCTTATATCCTAAGAATAGAAAGTTTATAATTTCCTCTCATTACTGAAATTTTATTTAAGTCCCTAATATTAGCATTATTTTATTCAAGGGTATTAAAAATTAGAGGAAAAAGGAACATACATCTGAAAATGGTCACTTTTTTGTAGAAATAACTTTTTATGTCATTATATAATTGAGAGATCCTAAAGCCCTCACAAAGTAAAAACTGTAATTAAAAAAATACGTGGAAATGTTTTAACAACTATGTAACAAATTCATTTTTACTTTTGCTTTGGGAAGTTACTGAAGAACCATCAAACTAAATAATATAAAATTAATGATAATGTAAAGATACTGGGCAACTGCAAGCAAACATTTATATCAAGGGAAATACAAACAATAGCAAATGTTTGTATTTGTTGAAATGATGCTTAATTTCAGTTATTTTCAAACAGAAGTTAAAGCACTGCTTTAAAATTATGAAGCTCTAAAAAAATTTGTGAAAAACTTCTTAAATATAATACCCATTATTGGAGTAAATGTCATGAGATGACATTTTGTTAGTGACTGCATCTATCTAAATGGCTAATACTTTTTAAAACTGACAACAAGATAATGTTGTTATTTGAGTGCGATAATTCTGCATTAACATTGTACCACAGAATACTTTTAGAGACTTCAGCAAAGAATTTGTATTCAGTTTCGTGAACCAAAGCACACACTCATTCATTATTCATATTCAATATATAATAATTATGCATCTGGTTTGTGCCAGGCATTGTTTTTAGGCCCCAGGGATATACTAGTGAACAATAAAAGACCCCAGTTTTCTTTGTGCTCACATTCTAGTGAATTTCTAGTGATTATAAAAGTGTTACTTTTGAATACTAGAAAAATGTGTATAAAAGTTAAGAACCTGATTAAATATTATAATGCATCCATAATACAAAGTATGCCATTAAAAATCTTTTTTGAACACTCCAGCATGGAAAAAATCAAAATATAAATTGTTACAAGTTTCATACAAAATTGTATATGTACATTATAAATGCATATATATATGCACAAACACTAATGTATGGTTCATAAATACATGTATATATTAATATGTTCTGCTTTCTATAATATATCCTAAGTAAATGACATGTTACTTGAAATTAGTATGTATAAAGGTCTTTTTATTTTCCTTGCTTTATGGTAAGTTACAAATTTTAAAACATTTTTGAGGCACTGGTACATTGTCTTTCACATATTTATAGAATATATAAATTTTATATTTTTTCAGAAAAAATTAAAAACAAATACTCAGAGAGTTTGGTTAAATAAATTTAGGTATAGAAAGACTAAAAGATCAGTGTTTCTCTCTAGGCAAAGGGTATTATAGGTGGCTTTTTCTTTTCCTTTCTCTTTCTCTATACATTTTTTATGATTACCTTTTAAAAATAATAACTTGGAAAAATCATTTTAAAAATTAATATACTTTTTGTTTTTATTTTTTGTTGTTAGCTTTCTATTCCAAATTGAAATTTAGATATAATTTGCCATAGCTGTTAGGTCTCTTTCTTCATAAATACTTTATCCTATGTCTCCTTCCAGTTATGTGGTAGGTTTACTGTTTCACTCTCTCTTGGATTCGGACATGATCGTGTGACTTGGAGGGCACCAAGTGTTAAGTGAAATAGTGATGTGTGATGTGACAACAAAGGATACCAATTGTGACATAAGCTTCACAAATACTAGGTAAAATAAACATAATAAAATGCACGTGTTTATTTATAAAGGCTCCCTAGATAAAGAGTAAGATTACTCTTGGGTTAAGGATCCGGCATTGCCATGAACTGTGGTGTAGGTTGCAGACACAGCTCAGATCCCACATTGCTGTGGCTGTGGTGAAGGCCGGCAGCTACAGCTCCTGTTAGACCCCTAGCCTGGGAACCTCCATATGCCGTGGTTGCAGACTTTGATAAAGCAAAAAGACCAAAAAAAAAAAAAAAAGTAAGAGTACTCAAAATACTGGTGAAATTGCTTGTGTATTAAGTGTTCTGATGTTTGTTTGCGTTGAACCATTTATTTTTTTCCCCCATAACAATTTTATAAATCTCTTTTCTTCAGTGTTAAAGATGTATAATTCTGTATTACAAGGGTTTGGTGTCTTCAAGAAGCTGAATATATGACATATCCCACTAATTCAGTTTGTCATTTTGCTTCCCATATGCCTTTCTTTTCATCTCTGCAAAGCTGCAGTGTTTATCCCCATGTTTCAGGTGTCAGTCAATATGAAAAGCAATCCTGGGAGGATATAGCTTTGAACTTACATAAAGGCTCTGTCTCATCAGGCTTAAGTTGTCCCTGCATTGACGACCTTAAGGGCTGTGGCTCACTGTGTGTCACAAACCTCTCTTTCTGCATGTCATTTCCAGTTAACAGAGGCATCCTGTCAGCTCTGTGATAGAGTAATGCCTCTTGTAGCTCTCCTCGTGGGTAATTTATCTCCTGGATTCTTTCTCAGCTTTTAACATTATTTACCTCAGAAGTCATTTAAGGGCAGTTCTGAAGATCTGGAAGTGAGGTCATCACAGATGAGAGAGAAGGCTGCATCATCCCTACTTTAAGTACACAAAATACGTCTGTAAAGACAGATTTTATAATCTGGGGAGTCACAGAGTCCCACAATGCATGTAAGCACATAGCTGTTAATTACAAAAATGTAAGAATCAGTCTTCACCACCCTTAAGCATATGGATTTTCTCTAGGATAAAAGCCCCTGTCCTCAAGTTTAACTTTGCAGAAATTAACTGACTCTACGTAAAAGGGCAACAGTCAGCCATCAACACAAGTGCAAAGTACAAAAATGTTGTGACTGTCCCTTTCTTTTGCATTCTTTGGAGTCAGTCTGCACTTACCACCTTTCAGCACCAAGCTGACATTTGCTTCCAGGATATCCCAACTTCTCCTTACACTGATACTCCAATTTACTATACTCTTTATTTTTTTTTCCTGCGTTTTGCATTTTTTTTTTTTTTTTTTTAGGGCTGCAGTCACAGCATATGGAGGTTCCCAGGCTGGGGGTCTAATCGGAGCTGTGGCCACCGGCCTGTGCCGCAGCCACAGCAACGCGGGACCCGAGCCACGTCTGCAACCTACACCATCGCTCATGGCAATGCCAGATCCCTGACCCACTGAGAGAGGCCAGGGATCAAACACACAACCTCATGGTTACTAGTTTGATTAGTTTCTGCTGTGCCACAATGAGAACTCCACTATACTCTTTAAGAATCTTACTCTTTACTCATCTTTGAGACTGTGTAACAATAAAATACACTTGTCCCAGAAAGGAGAATTTGTGGAAGGGGATTTGGAGGTTCTAGGTAATAATGTGGTGAAGATATTTCTGAAAGCACTTTGGATCTTAAATTAGAATACTAGTATTTATTAGCAATAATTATTAAAGAAATAGCTTAGAAACCAGGTGACTAATGAAGAAAGAAACTGTAGGAATCCTCTTTTCTCTTTATCATTTGCCTTAACCCTATTTCAAAGATTTAAAATCCTAAGGCCTTCACATTATAATACAGAAATGGTGGCCTCTGTCCCTTATAAGTATTATAGTAGTAGGGTATATATTTGACTTGATAGTTCAGAAAAGCGTTGTAACTTTGTGAGGTCACAGAATACCATGTGGATGCTTGAAATATGTATGAATGAATATAGCACAGTTCAGTGCCTAACATACTGATGCATTCCATACATGGTTGCTGAATAAAAGAACAAGTGAATGAATAAATGAATGGACGAGCTGATGTTTAGCTGATGTAGGCTTGTGGCAATCCTTAGAGATTTTTAGATAATGTCCTATGGGTAGGTTGGCCCTCAGCAAGCATCTAAATGGGGCTAGCTTCTGAGAATTACCTGAAATGAGAAATTTTACTTTGGGTCAAGGATTGAGAACGAAAGCAAAATTTAACATTCAAACATTGTGGATTTCTTTTACTTTGACAGTATCAGAACAGCAACAACAAAAATACCTGCATCATCAGGGACTCAGACTTCTTTAACTTACTGTTAACCATTCTTCAGGGGTTGCCCTTGATGTTCACAATCCAATACAGTTGCTAGAGATAGCTCTACTTGTCACATTCAAGTTCTAGACAGCAGAATAGAGAAAGGGCATAGATGAGCACACTCCCTCCTTCTAAGAATTTACCTTTGAAGAATTAGACAACATTTCCACTTCTGTTTCACTGACCAGACATGAGCATAGCCAGCTGCAAGGGAGGCTGGTTTTATGGTCTTTGAACTAGTAGCAGTGTGTTCAGTTAGGCTTCTGTTATGAAACAATTGAATAAAAATCTGGAGATAGTATTCTCTTACTCAAAATGCTTATTCAAATATGGACATGTAACCTTCTAATTATACCTAATATACAGTTATACATGAAACTTTAAGGGTTAGCACAGAGAAGTATTGATTTTCTGAATAATTTTCTATTAGAAAAATAATAGAATTTTTTTTAAATCTTCTTTATGTTGATATGAATTAAGCTTGTCAATTATTTATAGTTGTATAACCAGATAAAAACAAAACAGAATCTAGAATGCAAAATATTAGTATTTTATAGTTTTAGATTAATTTTTAAAGTATGCTAGATGTGGTCTTCTGGAAAGTGGAATCCGTATCCCACTTCGATGTACTTCCCATAGCTGTAGAGGTTAGAACATTAAATACAGGACTAGATTTATCAGACTGCCTTGTAGCTAAAGTTCTAAATAGAAGTTTAATTCCTCACAGTTGCATTAGGTTGGAGAGTGGAAGTGAGGGAGACACATTTTTCTGGATTTTGTTAGATAACAAACAAGTCTCCTTTACTTCTTCCACAATGTTCATTAAACTCCTGTCCCTGTCCACTACTCCTAATGTGTGTAAGTTCACACACACACACACACACACTGATCTCTTAGTAGCCTCTTGATAGGGTGAGTTAACTCCTTAACAAAAGAATGAGTTGAGTTGTCTATGAAAAAGGGCATTTAAACAAAAGAGATAACGGGACAGCCCTTAATCACGTAGTTGCTATTCACCATCTTGCTCCCGGTACTTCAGAACTAATGAGTGGTTTCAAAGGGAGCTCCGATCTCAGGGTTGCTTTATGAGAAAGATTTAAGAAATTAAATTCTTTTGCGGTCCAGCAGAAATTGGCTCAACATTGTAAATCAACTGTAGTTTAATAAAAAAATTAAGTCCTGTTTTTGCCTTCCTCCCACTCCAACATTTTGTTTGAATATTACCTTTCTATAAGCATAATTGCATACTGAAGTAATTTTGAAAAGGCACATTTAAGTTTTAGAATAGGAAACAGAAAAAATATTTCCACCTCCCTTTTTGACACAAAGATTTAAAAGTGTCTAAATATTACTCTTTCAGAAATGGTTCATTAAATGATCTCCACATTTTCAGTTCAAGCCAGCTATTCCTTTTTCATTTAGCAGGGGATTAGAAACACCCTCCCTTCCATCCTCTACCCACCCCCCAGCCCACACGTTCCTCACCTCCTCATTTGCTGAGTTCATATTATGAGTTACATGCTGTGCTAGGTGCTGTAGACATAAAGAAACATGAAGGTCCCTGCCATGAAGGAGCTCAAATTTTAATGGGGATGCAGATGTGTAAGTGGATTGATTAATTTTAACACTACACCTTAAGAGTTATAGTGGATGAAATGTTAAGTTATTTTAATGCCATAAAGGATCTGACTCTTGCAGGGGAATCACAGAAGGCCAAGATGCATTAATACACACACGCACATGACCACTGCACAGGGGAATCACAGAAGGCCAAGATGCATTATTAAAGTAGGAGTAACAGCCTACTTGTTATTATCATCTGGTAGGCCAGCTTTAACCACCTTAATACTGTCCATTCTCACATTATAGTTTCTTGGTAAGTGCTAGGAAGTAGTATTAAATAAGTTAGAGTTAGGGAAACAGAAACCACTCCAGGAGGGAAGGAAGCAGGGAAGGAAGGATGGAGGGAGCGAGGGAGATACTGATTAAAAAGCTATTGGAAGGGCTTTAAGAACAGATTAGTAACTGGCGTCTAAGATGTCTCCTGTGATACCTGCCTCCTGGTATTCACACCCTTATGTGGTCTTTTTCCACAAGGTTTCATGATGATGATGAATGGTCTGTGTAAACAACAAACTATTGCAAAAGTGATGGTTATTTCGCCCTCTAGGCTGGGGTATAAAAGATATTATGCTTTTAGTCTCTCTGTCTGTCCCTCCTTTCACTCATTCTGGAGGGAAGTCAGCTGCCATGTTGTGACGCTCAGGCAGCCTGTGGAAAGGCTTTTATGATGAGGAACTGAGGCATTCTGTCAGTAACCAGAAAGAAACTGAGACCCCTGAGCAGTGGTCATGTGCGTGTGTGTGATGGGAGGGGGTGTCATTAGGGGAGTGGATTCTACATCCAAAGTTGGAGCCTTCAGATGACACTTCCTGGTCATTGGCTTGCCTCCGGTCTCACGAGAGAAAATGAGGCAGAACAACCAGGCAGCTGGACTATTTTCAGATTCCTGATCTTTAGGCATGATGTGAGATAATATGGTTTGGTTTTAGCTGTGAAAACAGTTTTGGAGAACTTTGCTTCATAGCAATAGATAACAATTTCAAAGGACCCCATGAGCATCTATGTGCTAATAGGGTGTTGAAACTACTGTTTCCTTTGGCCTTGGATCCTCTAAAAAATGGCCTTTCCTGAAAAAAGGCTGGAACCTGGGAAAGCTACTGGACATCTAGGTCCTAGAATCATGTCAGCTTCATTGCCATCATAGCATAAACAATGTTAGAGTCAGAAGTGAGACGTTTTTTTCTCTTATTTCTGTCCTTTTATCTCTTGCCATTATTGGTAAAATTTAGTGGAACCCATTTGGCTTCCTGGTTGGGGAGCTTGGGAAGGTTATAAACTTTATAGGAATACGTCCAGGCCCCCAGCTCTGGCAACTCAGAGTAGAAAATATTTATGACTAAATGTATAACTGAGAGAAAATAATTAAAGTAACCATGCAGAATGTATTGTTAATTCTGTTTTATAGATGAGGATTCTGTGGCTCAGGATATGAATAACTTTTCCAAGGTCACATAGCCACAGTAGGATATTTCCAAAACCTCTTTCTGTGAATGAGTTTAAGTCCTGAGAAGGCAGAGAATTAAGGATTAAGTTTCTTATCTTTATTTGTTATACAACTTGGCCTCAGGCCGCTCCTGACCATATGGAGAGGAAGTAGAACCAGAAGGCATCTCTTTAACATGTCATCTGTAGACCATTTTCTGTTACCTTGAACTCACTTACAGGATTTTTAACAGACTCAACATGTTCTCTGAAAGAGGGTATATTGCCATTCAAACAAGAGCCATTGTCCAAGGAGCAGGCAGTTTATTCTTCCCTCCCCCAGAAATAAATTGTGAAACTATTGAAGCATGAAGAATAAATGGGAGAAAAAAAAAGAGGTTTTATATTTTCCGGTTTATTTAAAAAAAAGGCAAAATCGGAAAAATGTATCTTGAATGTTATTTTTATAAAGTTACGAACAGTCTGTTTGCAGTTTATTTGGTCCTGTTGATAAAATTGAGGCTGGCTACTCTTCTCTCTTCAAATAAAGGTGAATAGAGGAAGTTATTCTATTTGTGCCTACCGCTGTTAGTAGAATGAACAAGACAGGGTACAAGTCACAAGTGGAATTGGGCTAGTGTTTCCTCTATAATTAACTTAATGCTTAGGTAGCCTTTAAAGTGAAAGGAGCCCTACAAATGATGGAGACTCACAGGAGTAATTACGGGCTTTCAATAAATGTCCCAAAGTTCACAAATTCCTCTGGGATATTTAGTCTCTACAAAAGCTTGCACTGTCACTTCTGTTCTATTTATTATTTTAACACATTGTACAGGGAAATTTTATTTTCAAAAATTGTACATTAAACTCCTTAATTCAGAGCTTATGGGGGGATCATTTTAATTCATTATTGCCTTAATATTCTGTATTTAATTAATGTAACTTAAAAATAGTGCCACATAATCCTTATATGTGATCATACAATTCTCAAATTTCTATTGTGCATCCTTTAGGTTGTGGGTCAACAAACTATAACCTATTGGCCAAATCTGACCAGCCATATAGTTTTTTATTCATTTTTTTTTAAGTTTTACTGAAGTATAGTTGATTTATAGGGTTGTGATAATTTCTGCTGTCCAGCAAAGCGATTCAGTTATACATATACACACATTCATTCTCTTTCAAATTCCTTTCTTATGTAGGTTATCACAGAATACTGGGTAGAGTTCTCTGTGCTATTCAGCAGGCCCCTCTTGGTCAGTCATTCTCTATACCTCACTGTGCATCTATGAATCCCAAACCCTCAGTCCATCCCTCCCACTTCCCCACCATAAAGTTTTTCAAATTCTGTTCATATGTTTCTGTTCTGCAAATAAGTTCATTTATATCCTTTTTTAGATTCCAAAATAGGTGATATGATATGATGTTTGTCTTTCACTGTCTAACTTCACTTAGTATGAAAAGTGAAGGTCCATCCGTGTTGCTGCAAATGACATTATTTCATTCTTTTTTATATCTAATATTCTATTTTGCATGTTATTTGTATATATATATCACCTCTTCTTTATCCATTCCTCTACTGAGGAACATGTAGGTTGTTTCCATGCCCTGGCTATCGTGAATGGTAGTTCGAGTTTTAGTTTTTTGAGGAACTTTTATATTGTTTTCCATAGTGGTTGCTATCAGCAGTGCAAGAGGGTTCCTTTTCTCCACACCCTGTCCAACACTTAATATTTGTGGGCTTTTTGAAGATGGCCATTCTGGCTGGCGTAAGGTGGTACCTCACTGTAGTTTTGATTTGTATTTTTTCTAATAATTAGTGATGTTGAACATTTTTTCATGTGTTTTTTAGCCATCTGTCTGCCTGCTTTGGGTAAATGTCTGTTTAGATAGATCATTTTTTGATTTTTTTTTTTTGTAATTGAGCTGAAGGAAGTGTTTGTATATTTTGGAGATTAATCTCTTGTCAGTTGCTTCCTTTGCAGATATTTTTCCCCATTCTGTGGGGTTTGTTTATAAATAAAAAACTTATTTGAATATAGCCACAACTGATTAAAAATTGGGCCAAAGACTTTAACAGATGCTTCAAAGGAAGATGTACAGAGGACAAATAAGAATGGCCCTGAATCATATGTCATTAGGGAAATGCGATTTTGAACAACAGTGACATACTGCGTACCTATTAGAATGACCAAAATCCATAACACTGAAGACACTAAATGCCAGTGAGGATGTGGAACAGCAGGAACTCTCATCCTTTGCAGATGGGAATGAAAAATAGAATAGTCACATTGGAACTCATCTTGACACTTTCTTACAAAACCAAACATACGCTTACCATACAAAATAGCAAGTGTTTGCAAGCAATACATTGGTATTTATCCAAAGGTGCTGGAAACTTACATCCACACAAAAACCTGCACCTGATTCTTTATTGCAGCTTTACTCATAATAGCAAAAACTTGGAAGCAACCAAGATGTTTTTTATTAAGTGAGAGGATGAATAAACTGTGGTGTAGCTGAATAGTGGAATATTACTCAAGACTTCTAAAAAGAAATGAGCCACCAAGCCATGAAAAGACATGGTGGAAGCTTACATGCATATTTCTATTTGAAAGAAGACAATCTAAAAATGCTGTAGAAGTTCTCTAGTGGGCAAGTGTTTAAGGGTATGTCATTGTCACTGCTGTGGCTCAGGTTTGATCCCTAGCCGGAGAACTTCTGCATGCCAAGGGTGTGGCCAAAAAAGAATAATAATAGGTAAATAAATATCTACATAGTGTGATTCAATTATTTGACATTTCCTAAAAGGCAAACTTATTGAGACATTAAAAGATTAGTGGCTGCTAGGGGTTGAAATGGATGACTAAGTAGAGCACAGATAATTTTTAGGGCAGTAAATCTACTTCGTACGATATCATAATTTTGGAAACGTCCTTAGATATTTGTTGAAAACCATAAAATGTAAAACTCAAAGGATGATCCTTAAACTGTCAACTTTGGGTGATTATGATGTGTCAGTATAAATTCATCAGTTAGAACAAATGTATCATTTGGTGGAGGATATTGATGAGGGAGCCTATGCATATGTAAGGTCATGGTGTATTTGAGAAATCTCTATATCTTCCTTTCAGTTTTGTTCTGAGTGTAAAATGTTTCTAATTTTTTTTTTTTAAAAGATGTTGCAGTGAATTTTCTTGCTCTCTTGAGTGTAGCATTCTCTCTCTCCCTCTCTCTCTCTCTCTCTCTCTCGCCCCTCCCCCCTTCCTGTCTTAAAAATAACATTTTACTAGTATGTCCTTAAATATGGCCTGCACTGAAGTATGCGCCTTCTGGAGCTCTGCAGTTTCACAGAGTTATGTGGGATAACAGTGTTGGGTAGCTTCTCTTCAGCCAATGATGTGCATCTATATGTTTGAAAATAACTCTATGGAAAACAAGCAAGAAAACAAAATGTAATAATAACAGCACAGGAGCTGCCATTGTGGTGCAGTGGAAATTAATCAGACTAGTATCCTTGAGGATGCAGTTCAATCCCTGGCCTCTCTCAGTGAGGAGGGGAGCTGGTGTTGCTCTGGCTGTGACTATGGTGTAGGCTGGCACCTGTACCTCAGCATTTGACCCCTAGCCTGGGAGTTTCCATATGCCGTGGGTGCGGCCCTTAAAAAAAACAAAAAAAAAAGAGAGAGAAAACCAACAATTTAAAACAGGTTTTGATTGGTGATGTGTGTCTATTTCCCTGGTATAAAAAAATACTTGACATCATTGAGTGTGAAGTTGGAAAGACATGCACACAAAATTTTTCAATTCATATTTACTCATACTGCTTTCAGGCCTACTATTCTATGATTCCTTTAAGCAGTCTAACTGTACTGTCATTATCTCTATTGCTACTACAAATTAGCAGAGAATTCCAAACTTTATATAAACTTTCTCTGATGCCAGCTAACTCCCATAAATTATGAGTGGAACATAGGTGGATTTGTTTGTGATGGGTGCTTGTGATATTAAGAATGGTTCTGAGGACATATACCATCTCATTAAGAAAGAAAACTGGCTTTATTCTAGGAAATGGATCAGATAAGATACTGCTGTGATTTAAGTCAATGAGTATTCTGCCTATGATTTCCTCTAGGAGTTGTATAGTTTCAGCTCTTATATTTAGGTCTTTAATCCATTTTGAGCTAATTTTTGTATATGGTATTAGAGAGTGTTCTAATTTGTTTCTTTTACATATAGCAGTCCAGTTTTCCCCACTCCATTTATTGAAGAGACTGTCTTTCTTCCACCGTAGCTTCTTGCCTCCTTTGTCATAGATTAGTTGACCATAGGTGCTTTGGGTTTATTTCTGGGCTTTCTGTTCTGTTCCATTGATCTATATTTCTGTTTTTGTGTCACTATCATAATGTTTTGATAACTGTAGCTTTGTAGTGTATAGTCTGTGAAGTTAGGGAGCCTGATTTCTCCATCTCCATTTTTCTATTTCAATACTGCTTTGGCTCTTCAAGGCCTTTTGTGTTTCCATACAAATTTTAAAAATATTTTTGTTCTAGTTTTGTGAGGAATGTCATTGGTAAGTTGATAGGGATTGCACTGAATCTGTAGATTGCCTTGATAATATAAAAACAAAAATAAACAAAGGAGACCTAATTAAACTCAAAAGTTATGCCCAGAAAATAAATCATTAAAAAAACCAAGACAGTCCACGGAGTGGAACAAAATCATTGCAAATGATGCAGCAGACAAAGGCCTAATTTGCAAAATATACAAAAAACTCATACAACTCAACATCAAAAAAAACAAACAACTGAACTGAAATATGGGCAGAAGACCTAAGTAGACATTTCTCCAACGAAGACATGTGGTCAGCCAGAAGGCACATGAAAAAATGCTCAACATCACTAATTATTAAAGAAATGCAAATCAAGATGGCAAT
This sequence comes from Catagonus wagneri, assembly GCA_004024745.2. Lineage (NCBI taxonomy): Eukaryota > Metazoa > Chordata > Mammalia > Artiodactyla > Tayassuidae > Catagonus > Catagonus wagneri. Next base: position 1,465,072 of record PVHT020000174.1, on the reverse strand, counting down.
GAGGTACCACCTCACACCAGGAGAATCGCCATCATTAACATGTCAACAAATAACAAATGCTAGAAAGGGTGTAGAGAAAAGGGAACCCTCCTTCACTGTTGGTGGGAGTATAAATTAGTACAACTACTATGGGAAAAGGTATGGAGGATCCTTAGAAAACTAAATATAGAACTACCGTATGATCCAGCAATCTCATTCCTGGGCATATTTCTGGATGGAACTTTCATTTAAGAAGTTAGATGCACCTAAGCTTTCATTGCAGCACTATTCACAGTAGCCAAGACATGGAAATAACCTAAATGTCCATGGACAGATAAATGGATTAAGAAGATATGGTACATATATACAATGGTATCTTACTTAGCCATAAAATGCAAAATAATGCCACTTGCATCAACATGAATGCAACTAGAGATTCTCATACTAATTGAAGTAGGTTAGAAAGATACCATATGATAACACATGTGGAATCTAAAATATGGCACACATGATCCTATCTACAAAACAGAAATAGATCATGGCTATGGAGAGCAGACTTGTGGTTGCTAGGGGCAAGGGGGAGAGAGTGGGATGGACTAGAAGTGTGGGATTAGTAGATACAAACTGTTAAATTTGGAGTGGATAAGCAATGGTGTCGTATTGTACAGTGCAGGGAACTATGCCAAATCTCTTGGGGTAGAACATGATGGAAGATAGTATGATAAAAAAGGAATGTACCTTTATGCATGACTAGGTCACTTTGCTGTACCACAGAAAGTGAATAAACATTGTAAATCAACTATACTTTAATAAAATAAAAAGAGAACTGGGCCTTTTCATATACCTACTCCCACCCTCATGGACCAATCATTTGATGCAGTCTGGGCACAGGGAGAGGACATAATCTTGAGCAAAACAGCTTCCTTAGGTCGAGGGCAGTTTCTGCAGTTTGACTTGACTATGAGTTACTGGACTCCAACAGTTCTGGAAGGAGAGGAATGAGTGCCTTGGTCCTGCATAAAGGGACTGGGTGGCTCACCACAGTGACCCCTCTATGGCCTTACAGATTTTTTAACTAAAATAGCAGAGTAAATACTTATTTGTCTGTCTGATAAGCACCAGAAATTTCCTTTTGGAAGGATCAAGAGAAAAAAGTTTTAAAAGATTAGGAGGAGTTCCCATTGTAGCTCAGTGGAAATGAACCCAACCAGTATCCATTAGGATGTGGGTTTGATCCCAGGCCTCACTTCGGGTTTAGGGATCCGGCATGGCTATGGCTGTGGTGTATGCCACCGCTGCAGCTCCTATTCGACCCCTAGCCTAGGAATTTCCATATACCACAGGTATGGTCCTAAAATGACAAAAAAAAAATAAAGATTAAAAAAGTGATTTTTCAAATATGGTAGAAAATAAACAAATATATATATATACCACTTATTCAAATCTCATTTGTCAAGAAAGTAGGTTTTTTTTTTTTTTCAGGTTCACAACTTTCTTCCTTCAACTCTATCATCAAAAATTTAGGAAATTTGAGCAACATGTTCTCCATACTCTATCCTACTCCAAGTTTGTGTCCTCCTGCAGTGAGCATTAGTTGACATAAATTTGGACTTTTTTTTTTTATCTAGGAAACTAGCTATTTCACTTTCCTGCACTGAATTCTTTTATTTGGAAACTTTTTAAATTGATGACACAGTAATGAGTATAAAATGACAACATTAATGATGATGAAGAGGATGGTGATGGTGATAGATATGAGGGACTAAGTGACAAGTATTTGATCAAGTAGTTTATACCCATCATCTCATGTAAATTGTATGAGATACTTGTAATCCTCTTTTATAGATTAACTGAACCCCAACAGTGTTAAGTAAACTAATAATATAGAGCTGGTAAATAGCAGAACAGATCTTGAATAAAGGTGAGTTGACTCTAACATGCCATCTGCTAGGCTAGCTCAGTTTACCTCTTAACCCACTTTACCACCACCATCTTCCCTCACCTGGCAGCACTTCCACTTCCCCATGCCTTACCATCTTCGTATACTACTACATTGTTATTGATGAGACTGAAGTGTTACATTATACAATGAAGTTATCAAGCTTTGGAGTCACAACTCTGTTTGAAACAAAATTCTATTGTTTGGTAGGTGATATAAGCAGGGAAATTATTTCATTTCTCTGAGCCTCAGTTTTCTCATTTGAAAAAAAGACAAACCTACCATATAAATGTGTATATATGTGTGTGTGTGTGTATGTATATATATATATATATATATATATATATATATACATATATATATATATATAAAATTAACAAAACATTATAAATGAACCATAGTTCAGTAAAAAATTTTCACACCAAAGGGGGTAAAATAAAACCTACCTCATAGGAAGTAGCTACAAATTTTCTGGTACATGATGGGCACTTAATAAATAAACGATAGTTCTGTTAATAAATGTATGAAAATTATTCTGCAAAAATTAAGTAGCTGCTTTGACACCACCAAAGCCTGAGTTGGTGAAGAAGTGTACTCACATGGAAGTGATTTCCAGAATGAAGATGAACAGGATATTGAGATTAGAATACTTTAAAGTGGTAGGAGCTATGGAATTCAGAATCTTTAGAGCTGAGCTATTAAAAAATATCCAGAATGACATTTTTTTAATGGAGAAGAAATATTATTCTACAGAAGGAAATTTTTATAACCAAATAAAGGACCTGAGTCCCCAAACTTAAAGTGCTTCTTTGAACTTTTTGGAAGGACATTTAAACAAATGTTAAGTTCATTCCTTTTCTATGAATTTGTAGTAAATAGTCACAAACATAACATGATTTTTAAATTCTAAGGAATCAGTTACTCATGATATCAAAAAGAAACAAATTAAATGATTACTAATAACTGACTATTAAAATAATTTTTATACTATTTAAAGGCAATTATGCAGTTATTAATTATTTAAGAACTGTAAAGAATGCATATTTGTTAAATAGGATGTAATATGTATATGAACATCCACATTGCACATATGTTTCTTTCTCAAATATATAAGAAAAAAATAATGAAAACGAGTGGTTCTTTTTTCATGGTAGAACCACAGGTGGTTTTTACTGCCTTAGTTTGTGTGTATGTGTGTGTGTGTGTGAGAGAGAGAGAGAGAGAGAGAGAAAGAGAGAGATGTTCCAGATTTCCATATAGAACAAGACTTCATAAAGAAAAATAATATTTAGAAAGAATCTGCCCTACGCTGATGTGCACTTGCCTTCTATGCTCCTATTTCTCCACATAAGATCTGCTGATGTTTACCACTGTGGCATAAAAAGGTGCAAATATTTACTTCTGAACAGTAGGAAGGCCTTTCAAAGCAGTCACTAACAGTTGTAGGCAGTCTTACAGTTAACTGACTAAGATCTTTGCAATCCATAAAAAGTGTAGAAACTAAAGGAGGCCTGGAAATATATTCATAATTAGAGAGGGGACCAGGATTGTGTTTGGGACATGATTAACTGGTAATCAGTAAAGAACAAACTGATTATTAGCTGTTCACTTGTTGTTGGTCTTAGGGGATTCCACTCAGTGGCCTAATTAAACTGAGCTTGAAGTCTTCACATCTCCATTCAGTGGCAATTTTATTATAATATTCAGTTCTTTGCATGAGATTTGCCTTCCCCCTCTTTAATCATATGTTTTGCATTTGTGTAACACCTTCCCTGATTAGTTTCTCTACAGGATTACCTCTTGATAACTGCATGGTTTATGAAAGCAAATGTCACATATAAGACAATCTGGATGTTAAGGTTTGTTGTCACTCTTGGAATTTTTCAAAAGAGGAAAACAAACAAAAGACACATACTTATTTTAAATGAAATGACTTTCTTGGCTTTCTAAGCTGTTTATTTGTTTGGCTCTGAATATTTTGTGCAGATAAGATTTTAGAAGAAAAAAATGTATATCTCAGTGACTACAGTAAAATAAAAAAGTATTTTACACTTTCAAGTCAAACTCAAGGGAATTTTTATTAATTGCATTAGTCCCAGCATGCAGGTCACCCCCTAAGATAGCAGTAAGTCTTTCTGGCTCTAGGGTACCATGTAGATTAGAAATGCTCTCAGTTCTTTGAAATATGCAGCAGAAAGGCTCTAAATGTGTCTTTGTAGCTCAAAACAAAGTAGTGATTTACTTAGCCAATTAATTTCATCAGTGTTGACTAAACTGAATAATGCAGACCTACACATGAATTTTTGGTAACAAAGCATCTGACTTGACTATATAATTCATTGAAAACCCAACTTAGTTACCAAATCTCATTTTCATACTGTCCAACCTAAATTTAGGTAGAAAAAGTTGAGCTGACTCTGACATGTGGAAAGAAAACAATATCAAAATAGGTCTTAAAATGAGTGAAAAACATGTCTGTTATAAGACAAAATAGTTCCATAATTCCTGTGCCACATTCTCCAAGTAATAAATTTATACTAGTATCCGCTTTTCACTTTCAAAAAGTAATGTATCTTAATAATGCCCTCTATAAGCTGATAAGTAAGCTAGTATGGATAAAAATTAGAACAACTTTCAAAACAACTTTTAAAAATTCCAGTATATCTGTAGAATTGCTCCATTAACAATTACTGATATTTATTCAATGCCTCCTATATATAAAAAAGCTTTAAAATAGTTTGACTAGATTATAATTTTATCCATGAACATTTTGATAATAGATGAATTTTCACTTACCTGAAATATGCTATTGAAGATTTATTACAAGACTATTTTCACTATGACATCTTTGCACAAACATGTGCATCATGCGCATCATGATGATGGAAATAAATACATATTTGATGATTCAGAAGCATCTTCAATCTTCAGAATTTGTGCTATCATTGTAGAAGAATATGAAGATTATGAAGACAATTTTAGTTGTTTGTTATAATACTTTTTTTTTGTCTTTTTGCCTTATCTAGGGCCACACCCGCGGCATATGGCATCTGAAGGTTCCCAGGCTAGGGGTTTAACAGGAGCTGTAGCTGCCGGCCTACAGCGCAGCCACAGCAACGCGGGATCCAAGCCACATCTGCAACCTACAACCACAGCTCACGGCAATGCTGGATCCTTAACGCACTGAGGAAGGCCAGACATCGAACCTGCAACCTCATGGTTCCTAGTCGGATTCGTTAACCACTGAGACACGATGGGAACTCCTGTTTGTTTTAATGCGGTCTTTTATTTCTGGATCCTGAACCCACTGGAGTTTATAGTAATTAGTCTGGCTATGGGAGAAAACTATTTAATTCTAAAATTTTAATGACTATTAAGTGATATAATATATACTGGAAAAAGATATATTTTCATGAAGACAGAGATTTCACCAGTCTTACTCAGGTTTGTATTTCTAGCACCTGGTAGTAAGAATGAACATGGTGGGTGTTGTGCAATTTTTTGTTAAATAAATATCAGTCAATAATACCGTAGACGACAGAAAAAAAAGATCAACATTGATAATTAATAAGAAATACAAATGAAACCTACAATGAGTTATTACCTTACACCAGTCATTATGACCATTATCAAAAAGTCTACAAAATAATAAATACTGAAGAGGGGTGAAGAAAAAGAAACCTCCTACACTGCTAGTGGAAATAAATTGTTGCAACCATTGTAGAGAACAGTCTGGAGATTTCTTAAAACAAAACAAAACAAAAAAAAACTAGAGTTATATGATCCAGTAATACCATTTCTAGGTGTATATATTCAGAGAAAACTCTAATTCAAAAAAGATACATGCATCCCAATGTTCACTGTAGCACTATTTACAATAGGCAAGACATGGAAGCAACCTAAATGTCCACCAACAGATGTATAGATAAAGAAGATGGGGTGTATATGTGTATGTGTATATATATATATATATATATATATATATATACACACACACAACAGAATATTACTCAGCCATAAAAAAGATGGAATAATGCCATGTGTAGCAACATGGTTGGAACTAGAGATTAAGTGAAATGAGGTGAAGACAAATATCATATGATATTGCTTATATGTGAAATCTAAAAAATAAAGATTCAAGTGAACTTATTTACAAAACCAAAAAAGACCTACAGACATAGAAAACAAACTTATGGTTACCAAAGGTGAAAGGGGGAGGGTTGAATAAATTAGAAAGTCGGGATTAACATAAACCACTATTATATATAAAGTAGATTATCAATAAGAACCTACTTATAACCCAAGGAGTTATACTCAGTATTTTGTACTAACCTGCAAGGAAAAAGAATCTGAAAAAGAATATATATATACTTTCACACACACACACACACACACACACACACACACACACATATATATACACACACACATATATGAATCACTGCAGTATATCTGAAACTGACTTGACATTGTAAATCAACCATACTTTAATTAAAAAATAAAATATAATTATCTTACTATAAAATATGTATATAAATTTGAATTCATACACTGTATTTTTCAGTTCTTTTACACAGAGATTGCATTTCACAATGAGTATATTTCATTATCCATATAACTGTCTTTCTCCATGAAATGTTAATATGTTATATATTTATTTTCAAATTCTTATTGCTAAATCCAAAAATGGATCATCTGGAGGTATCTTTCTATTGACTGTCTTTCTTTTTATTTATAGGTCATAGTTTCATGCCTTTTTCATGTATTTTATTGTGCATAAAGTGTTGCAGTCATTGTGCATAAAGTAAAACTGTAGAATTAGGTAAAATTTCATTTTGCTTAATTTTCTAGGGAGTGGTTAGGTGAGGAATTTAGATTTGTCCTTGAGTAAAGTTGAGCTGAACCTGGAACAATGATTATATCAGATTGAATTTACCTGTAATTTGTTCAGTTTAGAATCTCTCCACCCCTGTCATTTGATTTTGTCTCTTTTGAGCTGAAAATAAATTCATTATATTGTTTCAGATTGTTTTTGTTTACCTGTGCTTTCAATTCTGGCACTGTTCCAGAACCCAAGCACTGGAGTAATATGCAAGGTAGGTGATTTCTCTGCTTTATACTTTCTAGTGTTTCCGCGTTGCCATTTTTTCCCCAGAAAAATTAGGGTGCAGGTAGAGGAAAAAATAGCTTTTTCTTTTTTTCTTTTTTTAGGGTCACACCTGCAGCATATAGAAGTTCCCAGGATAGGGGTGGAATTATAGCTATGTAACTGCTGGCCCACCCCGCAGCAATGTGGGATCCGAGCCATGTCTGTGACTTATACCACAGCTCATAGCAAGACCAGATCCTTAACCCACTGAGTGAGGCTAGGGATCAAACTCGCATCCTCATGGATACTAGTCAGATTTGTTAGCACTGTGCCACCATGGGAACTCCAAGGAAAAATTATTGGGCTGATGATTTTAATATCTGGGCCTCTTTTTCCTTCCAACATATTCCATCATCTCATATTGTTGTCTAAAGTTCAACTGAGTTTTTGTTGTTACTGAAAAGTCTCTATGATGGGACTCCCCCCTCCATCCATATGTACCCAGACCATATGGTGGATGACATGTTTGAAAACTGCCATAACTCCCAGATGACTTTGAAAGTGCTAGTTTTTCAATGGGAGTCACCTTGCATCCTCTGCTTTTTTGGTATTCTTACAGAATATATGTTTCTGATTTTATGCAGTATTTTTAGACGTGTAATATTTGCAACATTCTATATACTGATCTGAAGTAGAGGTCTAATTGAACTCAGTTTTCATATAATTTAAAATAGGAATGTAATTGTTGGGTTTTACAGGGTCATTCTTTGACTCTAAAACCTAAAGGCCAAGGACTTATGCTCCCTAAACTCTGACAGCAAGGCTGAGGACACGTGATCTATAAGGTTAGCCAGTTTATTTTCTGCCAGAGATTTTTTTTATCTGGGGAGAGTCTAAGGTAGAGAAGCAAAAGTACTTTTGGTATTGGGTATAACATCCAGTGCTCGGTGCAGTGGTATCTCTCTCTTTCTATAGTGTGACACCGGTAGGAAATCTGTGAGTTTAGCTTCTGTACTACCTACTCTCACAACCCAGTTGTTCCAGTTATATTGTATGCTACCCATATGTTTTATTTAGACTAAGCTTTTTTTAGCTAATAGATTTTGTCTTGCCCCTTGATTTCAAAAGTTATCCTAGAACTGTTAGGAGTACAAGATGTTAAAGACATAATTTCTTTATATTATCTGATACTAATCAGTTTTGAAATTCTTCTTCTTTTTTAAAAAAATTTTGGACACCCCATAACTATTGCGTTCTGGGCCAGGGATCAGATCCAAGTCACAGTTGAGACCTAAGCCACATCTGCGGCAATGCCAGATCCTTAACCCACTGTGCTGGACTGGGGATTGAACCTGTTTCCTAGTGCTCCCAAGACACCACCAATCCCGTGGTGCCATGGTGGGAAATTATTCTGTGATACAAAAATGACATCAGTTTACTTCATTTGTTTTCACCTACTTAAAATAACTTGAAATGGATTTGTCAATCAGAGAACGTTTTTGGTCACTAATTTAAGTGTGTAAAACAATGTCCTATGAATAGGAATTTGGTAGGTATGTTTAAATTTATTGCTTTTGTAGAACCTGTAGTTAATATGAATTATTCATAATTTAAATTTTCACCAGATTTTTTATAAGGTAGTATTTTAAAAACATATGACTAGGAACTCTAGCCTTCATTGTGAAAGGAGAATTCACTCTCATATCTAAGACTTTTCATAAATTTATAGACTAGTAACTAAAATGATTACTTGCAATTCAGTATAGTCTAATCTACTACAACATCCCTTATACAGAATATGTTCTCACTTAGTTTTATAAGAATATTGGTGTTTACAGGTTCTCCAGCATTAAAGGGGGCAAAAAAAAAAGAAAGGAAACTACATTCAAAAGATATTGCCTAGAGAGTTTTAAGTGTATATCTAAAATAGAAATTAAAGCTATTTTTCAAGCAGATATGACAATGAGAGGAGAATATTCCTAGCTTTGCTTTATAGTTTTTTGGTAAATTCCAAGTTTGTCTGTGTTTGAATCAGTTTAGTTATTGTTCTTGCACTAAAACATAAAAATGCAGAATATGTACAGCTATTAGTCTTGAAAGAACAGCACTTCATCATTGCAAAGGTCTCAAAGAAACCATTTAAACAACTTTATTGATTTTTCTCTTGTTGGTACATTTAGTTCAAATACCTCCCAAGGAATTACCCCTATACTTGAACAAGAATTCTTGACCACTACTAAAGAAACTACCAAAACACATGAGTTTCTTTTCTTCCCTTTCTGATTATTAAGGTCAGAACTGATGTTGAGGTTGTAATACAAAGCTAATGTACAAGAAATTTGAAGAAATTTTAAAGAAATATTAATTTGGCGGTACTTTCAGGTTCACAGCAAAATTGTGTGGAAAATACAGACTGCTATAAATAGGCATACCTCAGAGATATTGCAAGTTCTGTTCTAGACCATTGCAGTAAAGCAAATACTGCAATATAGTCACATCAAATTCATAAAGTTCACAGGAATTTTTGCTTCCTCAGTGCATGTAAAAGCTATGTTTACATTGTACTATAGTCTATATTGAGTATGTAATATCATGGTGTCTAAAAATAATATATCAGTTTTTAAATATTTTATTGCTAAAAATTGCTAACCATCATCTGAGTTTTCAGCAAATCATTATCTTTTTACTGGTGGAGGGTTTGAAAGAAATATTGCATTGATTAACCAAAATGTGATGGACACACAAAATGAGTAAATGCTATTGGATAAACGGCATTTGTGGACTTCCTTAATGCAAAACTTCTGTAAACCTTCAATTTGTTAAAAAAAAAAAAAAGGTAATCCACAGTACAATAAAGTGAAGCACAGTGAAATGGGGTATGCCTGCCTATATTTCCTGCCACTACAGATGAAACACCATCCCTTATTTTCAATCTCTGGCACTAGAGTAGTACATTTGTTATAGAAGGTCAATTTTACGTTGACATATCATCATCAACCAACAGTTTATAGTTAAGGACTAGGCCTTGATATTGTATATTCTATGGGTTTATATTGGCATGTATCCATTATTATAATACATAATAATTTCACTGCCTTAAAAGTCCCTATGCTCTATTTATCCTTCCTTCCCATCTAATGCCTGACAGCTACTAATCTTGTTACTGTCTCCATAGTTCTGTTTTATCCAGAATGTCACGTAGTTGGAATCAAACAGTGGATATCCCCTTGCAAATTGGCTGCTTTCACTTAGTAATATGGCTTTTAAGGTTTCTCTGTGTATTTTCATGGCTTGATAAGTCATTTCTCTTTAGCGCTTAATAATATTCCATTATCTAGATATAACATAGTTTCTTTATCCATTACCTTATCCTTTACCTACTGAAAGAAATCTTGGTTCCCACAGCCACAGCAATGCCTGATCTGAGCCACGTCTGCAACCTACACCACGGCTCACGGCAACACCAGTTCCCCAGCCCACTGAGTGAGGCCAAGGACCGAACCTGCAACTCATGTTTACTAGTCGGGTTCCTTAACCACTGAGCCATGATGGGAACTCCTATAATATTGTTATTTTAAATGTACAAATTCATGTTTAGGATTGCTTTTTTGTTACTTCTTTAAGTTTACATTTATAATTTTTCTAAGTCGAAAATTTTATCCCTAATGACATTAGTTATTCCTCACTTATTCTACAGTTATATCTACAAATATATCAGAATGACAACAACCAGTATTATTATTAGCAATGTGATTATGGGAATTATTATGGTTTGATCTTAACAAAAATCTCATAAGAATATACAGTTTTCTTTTAAAATCAATTAAAAAAATTTTTTTTTTCCTCTTTGCTTCTGAATTTTGATTAAGAAATTCAAACATTTTTTTTGGTATGGTTTCCCTTTTAATCCTTAAAACTCTGATCCATTTTGGATTTATTTTGTGTTGGTGTAAAGAATGGATTCAATTAGCATTTTTCCCCTGTGATTATCACTATATGAATAAACACATCACTTTAAGGAAAATCGATATCTTAACAACCCATTAACACAGTGTATCTCTTCTTTTACTGGGTCTTTAATTATTTTCATCATCATTTTATAATTTCTGATTTGCATAGGTCATGTATCTTTGCATTTCATATTTTAATGATAATGGGAAAGGTGTTTTAAATCTTAATTTCTGATTCATTAGTAGTATACATAAATGAGGTTTATTTTGCTGTGTTGATCTTTTATTCTTCAGTAATGCTAAACTTGTATCCTACTTTTAGATTATTTTTGTGGATTTTATCAGATTTTCTAAATACATGATCACATCATCTGCAAAGACAGTTATACTTCTTTCCTTACTTCCTGAATGCTATTTACTTTCTTTTTCTTTGCATTGGCTAGAACCTTCACCACAATATTGAATAGATGTTGTGAGAGCAGGTATCCTTGCCTTGTTCCTAATCTCAGGGATAAAGCATGTAATTTCTCACCATAAAATGAGGTGTTAGCTGTAGGATTTTCATGGATGTTCTTCATCAGATTGAGGTTTTTCTTTTTTTGGTGGAGTTTTATCAGAAATGGTTAGTAGTTTTTATAAAAAGAAAAGTTTCCTGACTATACTGAGGTGATCATTTTTGTTTTTAAAATGGTTAGCTGCATTGATTTTGATTTTGAATTTTAATCCAAGTTTGCTTTTTTATGGTAAACTCCTCTTGATGTGTGTCGTCCTTTTTAATATATTGTTGAGTTCAATTTGCTAAAATTTTGTTTAGAATTTTGTCATCTATATTAATGAAGGATATCACTTGATATGTTTAATTGTTTTGTAACTTCTTTCTTTAGTTTTGGAATCAAGGTATTCCTGCTTTATAGAGTCAGTTGAGCATCATACCTTGCTTTTTAATTTTCTGGAAGAGACCGTATAGAATTATTATTGCACCCTTAAAGGTTTAGTAGTACTCACCCATAAAACCAGTGGGCCTGGAATATTCTTTGTTAGTAGGTTTTAACTGCAAATTCATTTTCTTTAATATATATGGAACTATTCACAATGAGCTAATTTCTTCTTGAGTTAACTTTCATAATTTGTGTCTTTCAGGATTATTTTAATTTCACAAAGGCAGTCAAATTTAAAGTTATTATTGGATTTTATATCTGTAAATATTGATAGAACTGTACTGCCACCAACTACCTCAAACCTGATGTTGGTAATCTGGCTAGAGATTTATCAGTTTTTATCAATTTAATCTAAAAACATGTTTAGTTTCATTAAGTTTTCTGTATTCTGGTCTATTTTCTTTTTTGTGGACTTACACTTTTATTATTTTACTTAGTTTGCTTGCTCTGGGTTTATTTTACTTGTCTTAGTTTCTTTAGTTGTGGTGGTTTATTTGAGAAATTCATTCCTTTCTCATACAGACATTTAATGTTATAAATTCTACCCCTCTTTCTCCATATACTCATACTTCTTTAGCAATAAACTCAAGCTCTGATAAGTTTTTATTGTGATTTAGTTCAAAATACTTCTTTCTGATGTCTTTTGTGACCCATGAATTATTTAAAAATTTAAAAATTTGTTTCCAAATTCATTTTCCAGATATCTGTGAGGAATCAATTTCTAATTTAATTCCATTATGGGAAGAGAATATTCTGTGTATGACTTGAATCCTTTTAAACTTATTGAAAACTATTTTATGACCTAGAATATGATCTATCTTAATAAATGTTTCAGTTGCACTTAAAAATAATATACATTCTGCTATTGTTGAGTGGAATTTTCTATAAATGTCCATTAGCTAAAACTGGTTGAACTGTTTCCTATAACTTTATTGATTATCTGTCCACACTTTATATCAATTATCCAAGGGGAGATAAATTAAAATATTTGCCTATAATGAACTTGTACGTTTCTCCTGCCAGTTCTTACAGCTTTTGCTCTAAGTATTTTCAAGTTTGGTTCTTAGGAGTATAAACCTTTATTAATGTCATATTTATTTGCTTAATTGTTCTGAACCTGCTTTGTGTGACGCTGAAAGTTTATTTTGGATAGTTATTAGCATGGTCTTTTTTTGTCACTTTATTTGTAACTATTTGTGTCTTTACAAAGCACATTTCCTTCTTTTCTTTTTTTGCTTTTCAGGACCACACTCGCTACATATTGGAAGTTCCCAGGCTAAGAGTTGAATCAGAGCAGCAGCTGCCAGCCTACATCACAGCCACAGCTACTTGGCATCCAAGTTGTGTCTGCGACATACACCACTGCTCTAGGCAATGCCAGGTCCTTAACACACTGAGTGAACCTACATCCTCATGGATCCTTAACCCAGGGATTGAACCCTCATCATTGTGGATACTAGTCAGGTTTGTAACCTGCTGAGCCACAGCAGGAACTTCAGAAGCACATTTCTTACAGGCGTTATAAAGTTGTAACATTCTGTTTTATTCAGAAAACATCTTTCTTTTCATTGGAGTGTTTAGGACCACATTAGTTTAATAATTAATTGCTGATTCAGTTAAATTTTATTGTATTATCTTCCTGTTTTTTACATATACCATCTGTTCTTTGTTTCCTTTTTCCACATTGTCTGCCTTCTTTGGAATTTTTTTTTTTTAATGATTAAATTTTATTTTCTTATCATGTTATTAGTTCTCTTTGTTTTGTTGTTTTAGTAGTTGCTTTAGGATTTAGTGAAAACATCTTTTAACATATCACAATATACCCTCGAGTTATATCATTCATACGTGGCATTGGAACCTTAAAAAATTTAGTGTTAGAGTAACTTTGCAACTGTAGAATTTCTTTCCCTCTCTCTTTTTGACTATTGGGGATAAGTTTTGGAGTTGTGATAAAGAATGACTAGAACTTTATTGTTACTTTTAGATTGGTTATGTTGTTGTTTCTTTTGGGGGCTAGCAGCAAGTTAACAAAGTCATATTACTGGTTCTTCTGGTGTAAGAATTTTGGAAATAGACTATCTTTATAATTTTCCGGAATGTCAGGAACCATCTAGATAATACTACATGTGAATTACAGAGAATTTTACTATGATCTTATATGTTTATGGAAAGTAGAATGTATTTCAGGGTTTCTTGAGACATTATTACATGTTATTAAATTGCAAGATTTAAATGTCTGTCTCTTGAAAAGAAATATACAGATTCAAATTATGAACAAATTTTTGTTCCATTCCCATCTTAGAAATTCTGTTAAGATCCTATTACATCCAGTGAACAAAGCTAATTATTTATTTCTCTGTTTCCAAAATTCCTATGGTTATGCTGCTATATATACCTTCAGTTTGTCATACCTAGAATTTTAATCTACCCTTAACTGTTTTGCTTTCTGCCTTGGGAGGCTGACTATCACGGGTTGCAGCAACAGGTTTCATTGCCCTCAAACTTCATATAGATTTGCTTCTGTGAATAAAGTAAAGGGAGAGGCTGAGGTGTTCAATCCCCCATTTTGACTTGCTTTGTCACCTCTGTCTATTTTGTCCCCAGTGAAACATCTGTTCTCTCCAAATGGTCTTCCCTACATGGCTCTCTCCTTTTGGGATTAATTAGGCTTTCCTCTTCTTATCCTTTTACTTTGTGTGACTAACATTTCATAGTCCTGGGTTACTGCACTATGCCTTTTGGTTTCTTTAAAATCTGTCCATACCTTAGTAATAGTTAAGTGCTCTCTGAAATAGCCTTTCTGCTAGGATTTTTTTCCCCTTTTTTTTTCAGATTAGCGGTTAATCTCTCTCAGAACCCTAGTGTTTCAAGGACTATATAAGAAATCTTGAATGCTTTAAAGGGCCATGGATTGTGATTCAGTGGACATGATATTTAGCTCCAGTTCTAACAAAACCAGGTTTTGAACACTTCATTGAATACTTTAATCTCTCTAGGCTTTAGTTCCTTTATTTGTATAATAAAGTCATCACGTTAGCTGATTCCTAGAATTCTGTTAAACTCTGACATGCTCAGGTACCATTTTCTTAGCCACAACACAAAGTGCTCTATCAAGGCATTTACAGTTTATAACCTCTTTTCAATGAGAATTTCATGATTTTAGTTATGCTTGACACAGAAAATTCGAGAAACAAAGGTCAACCTTTTATTTCTACAAATATATATTTTTAAAAGGGAAGTTACCTAGTTTTTATTTTGAAGGCAGTATTACATTATATTATATATGAAGCCTTACACATTGAGAGGCAGTGTGCACTCAACCAACTGGATAAACATTA
Organism: Catagonus wagneri; assembly: GCA_004024745.2. NCBI lineage: Eukaryota > Metazoa > Chordata > Mammalia > Artiodactyla > Tayassuidae > Catagonus > Catagonus wagneri. The sequence goes on along the minus strand of PVHT020000174.1, from coordinate 1,449,839 downwards.
GTTGTCATTAATAAGTAAGCTACCATTAATTTTAGTGAATTAATTTTGTATATTTATGGTTCAGGGAGTACAGGTGGAGATAAGATTGTTTTTTTTTTCCCCCTTTATTTTTCCATTATAGCTGGTTTACAGATTTCTGTCAGTTTTCCAGCTGCATAGCATGGTTACCCAGTTACACATACATATATGGATTCATCACAAGTGATTAGACATAGTTGATGGAGATAAGATTGTTATTGGAATTTTGGTAATCTATAAAATATATGCATACATACATACACATGCATATATCTTTTATGTGTATACACACACATATACTTAGCACCTAATTGAACAGGGATAACTAATAAAGTCAATTGCACTTGGTTAATGCCTGCCCAATTACATTGAAAACATGTATGTTATTAATATCAATTAACAGTTGGTTTTGGATATTTAATGTAATTGATGAAGTGCATTCTTGTGTCTTCTCCTTGAGATTATTTGTAATATGATTTTCTATGACTGGGATTATTATTTAACATAACTAGACTATAAAAAAAGATGATTGAAATGCTCTTGAATTGCTTGTAGTTAAATAGCTTCTTTAAAGCTCTGAGTGGTATACGTATTTTCTCAGGGCTTAAAGACAAACTACTTTAGAATTATTAAAACAGCAGCAACAAAGTTGGTAATAAAGTGGATAATTGTAGAAGAACTATATGATAAAATGATTGTGATAAAGTCACAGAATCTTAATGCTGCTTGCTATAATTGATAAATTATATTTGAATTATTATTTAAATTATGCTGTTCTTAAATATAGTCACGTAAACTGATTAAACACCATCTGGAAGTTTGGGGGGAAAAGTAACTACCAATCTTCTTTATATTTTTTAATTAGCATTTAGTCTGAGTTATACTTATGACTTCATTTGTATTAAATATTTATAGATCACAGATATTGCTGAATATTTATGGCATTGGACATCATAAATTGGATTTCAAAGGTAAAGGACAAAATTGTCTGTCCTTTCTTTGACACCAATACAACTTTAGAAATGCTTTATGGGGAAGGATATTAAGTATTTTTCTTGTCTCAATAGTTAATTCCAGAGTCCTATTTGACCTTTTATATTTTTCAGTTTCCTTGGTCTGCTAAATTCTCTTGTATACATTCTTTCTAATAGCCTCCTTGAAGAGCAATGTATTGTAGAGTATATAAGCTCACACATTGTCTGGAGTCATATTTCTGGGTCCAAACCCGGCCAAAGATGGGTAGTTGGTAAATATCTCTAAATTTCAAATTCCTTACTGCAAAATGAGAGTAATAGGTTTGCTGTTTGAGTATATCCACACCCACGTACACATACACACAGAAAATCCTGTAATACTATCTATAGGGTATGTGGTAAGCTCTACAAAGATGTCTGCTAGTAGTATTATCTCCTTCTTGGAGTTCCCTTGTGGTGCAGTAGGTTAAGGATCTGGCATTTTCACTGTAGCAGCTTGAGTCCCTGCTATGGCACAGGTTCAGTCCCTGGCCTGGGAACTTCCACATGCTCCAGGTGTGGCACAAAAACAGAAACTCCTTTTATAACTCACTCATTCTTTTTCTTTCCTTTTTTGTTTACTCATTCTCTTTTTCCTTTGACTCTGAATTTTTGCTAATTTACCTAACCTTCTCTTCTGTACTTTTACGTGCAGATATTTGACTCTATATTTTATGCATGAAGACTACATGGAAAAAGAATTTTTAATTGTCACTATGAATTTTTATTTCCTAAAGTGTAAACCTTCCCCTGCATACTGAAATATAAGAAGAATGTAAGAAATCAGACATGTCTAAAATAACAAATGCAGAGTATTGTTAGCTGTCATTTATTTATATACTTTATACAACAAAGTATCAAGACTTTGCCAAAAATCAAGTGCACTAGTCTTTAAATGCAAATGGTTTAGCAGTCATCATTTTCTTAATTTTTGTCTATGTTTTGTTCTTTCTTATGAGAAAGCCTTTATAATTCAAATTTTCTTGATTGCTTCTTCTGATTGTATTGCACAAGGAATATATGGGAAAGTACCCAGAAAACCATTGAGAACCTATGCTCTTGGGATTCCTAGTGTACACGTTTCTTGGCACTTGGATATTGGTGCTTGCTTTCTGAGCAGTGTTTGTATTAGAAGAAATGAAACTGTTTTGTGAAATGTAGGGGCATATGTTTTTCCTTTTACATTTACAGAAAGTTTAGTTATTTATATATAAATGTATAACATTATATACTTATCTCTGTGAATTAGTGACATAAAACGAGTTTTGAAAAACTTCCAGCTTCCAACAAATTTTCTTCCATGGAAACCTATGCAGTGATAAGTTGTGAATGCAGTGTCAGTAACTTGAGGAAATAGTTTCAGGGTGTCTGAATGTCATCTTCCATTTCTGTGTACTTGTTCTGAGACACTGTAGCAATGAGATTAGGTAATTTTCACAGTTATTTAGATTATTTTGGTGACCTTCTTTATAACTCATCTGAATCTACCATAACAATGTCTCCTTTTCCTCTTAAAGATGTTAATGATTTTGCATTCTTTACCTGGGACTTGTGTTTCTGGATGGAAAAGCCTCCTCTTAGGAGGGTGGATTTATATTGCTACTCTTTTGTGTTTTGCATAAGTAGTCCAGGATCTGTCTTCATTGCTCAGTAATTCAGTTAACCCTAATTGTTCTTGTCTTTAGTATCATTTCCTCCCATGGAAGCTTCCTAATATAATCATATATTGGATGATTTAAATTATTTCATTGATTCTATAGTAGGACTAATTTAAGGTATTTTATTGAAATGCAAATGTAATACTTAAAAATTTTATGCATATGAATATATATATGTTTAATTAAAAAGTGTAGATGGGGAGTTCCCATTGTGGCACATCTGGTTAAGAGCCTGACATAGTGTCTATGAGGATGCGTGTTCAAACCTTGACTTTGCTCAGTGGGTTAGGGACCTAGCGTTGCCGCAATCTTCGATGTAGGTTGCAGATGTGGCACAGATCTGGCATTGCTGTGGCTGTGGCTTAGGGTGGCAGCTGCAGTTCCAATTCAACCCTTAGCCTGGAAACTTCCATATGCTGCAGTTGATGACTTAAAGCGAAAAAAAAAAAAAAAAAGCATAGGTGGGAGGTGAAAAGGATATCAAGACAATTCTACTACATTTTCCTGAACCCATTTTCAGCAGATAGAACCATCTAAATGAGCAAATGTACTCTGATTATATTGATTTTTTAAAAAAAGATAACCTAGAAACTGGAAAGCCAAAACTACTTATTTCAGTGTTCAAGGCACAAATTGTAATTTTTTCTGTGTTTTCAGTCTTCAATTCCTTGGTTACTTTCTGCCTATCCATAACCAAGAATGCAGAACAAAATATGTCTGTGGAATTCACAAGTTGGCCTCAGATAGACCATCTGAAAATACTTTACTTGCCCATATACTAATGATTCAATAACTTGAGTGAAAATGAAACATTTTGTATAGATTCCAGACAATGAATGTAATTTATAGCTTGCTGTAAAGCTATTACTGATCACAAGCTTGTGAGCCTGACAAACAGTGAGACCAGAAAATACTGAAATGTCAGAGTTTAGAGCAAAGTTTATTGCAGGAGTTCTTGTGTGGCTCAGCAGTAATGAACCCGACTAGTATCCATGAGGATGCTGGTTCAATCCCTGGCCTCACTCAGTGGGTTAAGGATCTGGCATTGCCATGAGCTGTGGTAGGTCACAGACATGGTTTGGATCCCACGTTACCGTGGCTATGGTTATGGTGTAGGCTGGCAGCTACAGCTCCAATTCAACATCTAGCCTGGGAACTTCCATGTGCTGCAGTTATGGCCCTAATAAGCAAAAGAAAAGAAAAGAAAGGAAGGAGGGAGGAAGGAAAGAAAATGTTTATTTCAGGGCTGTGCAAGGAGACAGGTGGCTGGTGCCCAAAAGGCTTTCAGCAAAGCTCTGTTAAAGAAGAGTGGAGGGAGGGGCCTGGTTATTGTTGTAAATATCTTTTTTGTTGGCTCTCTTGTTCTTATAGCTGTCCAAGTAGTTCAGGTAAAGATGTTCCTGTAAACCTCTAACGAAACAAATGTTATTCTCTGTTCTGCAGCTTTTTATCTAAAAGTGTAACAACACTCTTAAAGGTCATAGCCTTAAGATTAGGCTATCCTGTATATTTCAGGCTATAGGAAATATCCTTTTGCAAAAGGTGCAAAGACATGATGACTAAGCACAAGTGACAGGGGACAAAGTTTAATATTAGGTTAAAACAGAAGTAACAAATCAAATATGGAGTCAGATTTGTTCTCTATTACAAAGCTCTGTAGGACATTCATCCAAAATGTATATTAACACATCACTAATTATAAAGACTCAGAATGAAAGAGTGGCCAGGTATTTTTTGATGTAAAGAATTCAAGGAGTTGGAAGCAGGATGTATATAGGGAATGGAAGCATGACTACTACCTGGTGGTATCACAGCTGTATAAAAGGGGAAACAAAGAATGAAAAAAAAGGATCTTTAAGTAAAAGGATACAAGGATATCTTTATTTATTTATTTTTTTCCTAGAGGTGGACCTTGTGGACTTTTTTCTTAATGGTAACGCTGTATCCTGACAATGGTAATAAATTCACAGACTAATAGTAAGGCCTAGATTCACACAAATGAGTTGTTGCAGAAACCGTGCAGTGGAAAGAGACAAGCGACACTCGGAGATGTGAAATAGCCAGGTCTGTTCAGCACTGGTGTGGGCTCAGAGGAGTCACCTGCAGAGTCTGAGCACCAGATCTTTGTTCTGGGTGGGTTTTATACAATACAGACTTCCAGGTCTTGTTTTTTCCCACACAAGCAGCCCCAGTCCTCCCCCTTCCCAGAGCAGACAGTGCTCCTGCCTAAGAAGCTGAGTAAACAAGATTACAAAAACAAAACTGATAAGCAATTCTTGGGGCACTGCTAATAGAGCTGCTAGCAAGGGCATAAGGCACGTAGTTGCTACAAGATTACAAGAAGGGTGGTATGGGGGAGCACAGCTGCTGTCAGGCATGTAGCTGCCTCCTCAGCTGGGGATGGGGGTGGGGAGGTTATTTCTTTAGTTAAAACTCTTACTTCAGAGCAACTCTCTTATTGTAGTAGGAAAGTGGAAAACTTACCATAGTGTTTAATTTGTAAATTCCCATGTGTCTCTTTTCATTTTATGCCTATTCTAGTGAATTATTTTGGGTAAAGAGTGTATTTGCTTAAAAAATACACAAAAATTGTTTCAGATGATGATCATGTTTTTCCCTCATTAGAAGTAAAAGAATAGCTGCACACTTTAACTGTTATAATAAAAATTACAGGTTCTCAAATCCAGAATAGTTCCCTTAATATATCTTATATCTTTATTGCCATTTTTTCCTGTAATGTTGAGACTTGACAGCTGTTATTAACAGGTTGATTGTGAGGGTCTTTTCATTCAATTGAAAAACCTCCTGTTTTTGAAAAGAGTAAGATAATTGTCTATATGGGGAACCCAAATCATGAAATTTATCGTATCTTTTATAATTCACACTTGAGCTTTGGATCCTTTCTTATATATATGTGTGTGTGTGTATAAGTAATGTTATGTTTGAATTGTGTGTCTCGCTTATGCTTCTTGAATATGAAATCATCCATATGGCAAAATGAAGGAAAGAAAAACTGATGCAAGTGATGCTAACCCCCCCATAAATTATTTACTTAATTGATAAGGGAGAAAATAACTATATTAATTTGTTTACAAATACCTGTCATTATTAGCCTTAAATATTACTGCCTATGTTATAAATTCTTTTGGTGGGCTCAGCCTAAAAATAAAAATGATTAGAAATGTTTTCTTCATGTAAAGGAAAACTGGGAAATAATTGTGGAGACTTGGCTGTAGGCTTCGTAAAAGGAAGGGCTTGTTCTTACCCTGTGTGGTGTCTAGCTCAGAGTAGTTGGAAATCATTGACACATCAATGAGCTGCTATCACTTAAATTATTTTGTATTAATTCTGTGTCATATTTACTTTGTAGAGGGAGAACAAGGGATATTTTTATATACATACAAAAATTATTTATCCCATTTAGTTAAAATTATATCCTCATTTTTCACACATTGATTCAATTGTGATTTATACTCAAATAAAAAAAATTGAGAGTATGCTAAGTGCAGCTTTAAATGTTGATTTATCTGTCCTTCATATCTTTCATTGAAGGTATATGTTTAAAATCACATTATTAAAATATATTTTAAAATTATATTTGCATATTGTGCATTTTAAGTCATCTTATAAAAAGAGACCAACAGGAGTTCGCTTTGTGGCCCAGTGGGATAAGAACCCAGCTAGCATCCATGAGGATGCTGGTCTGATCCCTGGCTTTGCTCAATGGATTAAGCATCTGGCGTTGCCACAAGCTGCGGTTTAGGTTGCAGATGCAGCTCGGATCTGGCATTGCTGTGTCTGTCACAAGGCTGGCACCTACAGCTTGGATTTGACCCCTAGTCCGGGAACTTCCATATGCTTCAGGTGCAGCCCTAAAAAGGAAAAAAAAGAAAAAAGAGGTTTAGAGTGGATCTTGATTTGAAACTTCTGCAAACTTTTTAAAAACTTAAGTATAATAATAGGAGTTTGTTATAATTCGAATACTTTCTTTTCCATGTTAGCAATATAAAAGTAACCAATGTAGGCTTCTTACTAAAAAAATGAGGAATCCAATTTTCCAGTTATTTTTTCCATTTCCAAAAATTGTCAATCTCAAATTTTTTTGCAAAATGTGCACGTGTATAAGGTTGTTATTAATGAGCATAATAAAATAAGGATCTCTTTTTTCTTCTTTAGTTACTTTTTATTAAAGATTTATAACTTTAATAAAGCACAATTCCATTATTCATTTGTTTTTTACCCTCAAATCTTAAATTTGTTTAATGTTGGAATTCATTAATCATTGAAATTAATGTTGAAAAACCTTTTATATTTTTTATTTGTACTGTATTTCTTGCAGAGTAAACTGTTTTTTGGTCTGATGAGATTGTATTAAATTCAAAAGTCTACATTTATATTTAAAATAGGGCTTGTGTTTCTTTAAATTGAATTTTCATGATTATCACCTATATTTTGTTTTTCAAAATGTTGTCTGAACTCCATTTCTTTTCTTGTTGTAAGCAAGCTATTTTCTTTCATGAAGTATGTAAAAATGTCTGCTAACCCATCTGATTTAGTACATGTGGCTTTTAATAAGGGAATATTATTTAGTGTAATTGCTCTTATAGATTTCCAAGCATTTTCCCTGTCTTGGTAATTCTATCCATGAGTGGGTCAAATTACTTTTGCCTTTCTGAAGATCTTGGAAATAAGTTATTGAAACACCATCAGTAAGACTCAGAGTTGTGAGAACTTGGTGTTTACAAATTCAAATTTGTATACCAGATTTTAAACAAGGAGCCCAATTTACTCAGTTTACTAGGATACCTTTGGAAAAAGTAAGATGAGCTGAAGTTCTTTTCCTCTGGAGTTTTTATGACTTCTTTCAGGCTTCTGGGACATTCTTAAATTTAAAGAAGAAGAAATACACTAACTTTAGCACCCTTTGGGGCTTTAAAGAATTAATTCAAAACCCTAGTGAGAGAATAACAATTACATTCAACAATAACAATGTTACTGTGAGATATGTATCTCTCTCACTTCTTTCAGGTTTGTCTTGATGACTTTTTTGCTTATAACAGGTCATATTAGAAAATTGTAGTCCATATATTTTAAATTAATAATACATATAATTCCTGAAATGTAGGAGTTGAGAGAATATTTTCTGACCTGTAGGAATAATGACAAGGTTCGCATTCAATTAAATGTTTGCATTGAGAAGAAGAAAGGTTGGGACTAGAATGGAGATTTTCCAAAGACTGTTTCAGATGCGTGGCCACACGGGTGCTCTCTGCTGTCCATAGCTACTTCGCTTCTCTAAGTGAATAATCTCACAAAGTTCAAGTCATTAAGTGAAAAGAGTAAATTTACAGAGTGACACACTTTTTCAGAGTTCTTAATTAAAATTCACAGAACTTGGGAAAATTGAGAAATGCCCTCTCTTGACACCTTATCTACTGTGTTATTTGATTTGTGATTTAAATATGCGTTTAATTAGTTAGTATTAGTATGCAGTATCCTAGGGAGAATTGGAGTGAATACCCTCTGGTTGTGGGATGATTTGGCACTTTTCAGAGGGAGGGAAATGAAAGGTTATTGATTAAAGGGCTCTGGCCTCTTTGAAAGCTTCTCTTCCCCAATAACACCTCTCAGGATGTTGAGTCACTGGAACTTCCAAGATCAGAGACAGCAGGAGCCACATGTTCCCTTCCTGAGACTTAGCATGTCTCTAATATACCATAGCTATTTTGTCTAGTTTCCTATAAATAACACTTCTAGACCTAAGTGAATTTCCTAAGTCAAAGATGGACAGAAAACTAACACTGAGGAACTGAGTATAAAAGCTAATGAGTAAACTAGTAAGGAATCAAGGTGATATTACTTCTGACATCAGAAGTACACAGGTTGACTTCCGAACCAAGCTAAAGCTCATGTCTTTTTTCTTTAGGAATGTGTCCTTTACTAATTCATCAAGGGTATCTTGGATAAATATTTCTAGTATAACTACTTAGAAAGGGGATACAAACACCAACAAATTAGATTAATCAGCCGCTTGACTCCAAAGACTTAAAATAGAACATGTTAAATATAGAACAGGGTTAAGAGTCTAGAAACTTTTTTTTAGAGTGACTTACACTGTATTTTGAAATTGAGGCCACTCTTTGAAGCATGCACTGTAAAGGTGGACTTTTGGATCAATAGTATTCCATCTCATAGAAGAGGGCTCATATGGTGATCTGTTCCCATAGGGAAAGATTACTTTGGTGTTTAAATTTGCTACCTAACTTTTTTTTCCCACCCCCAATACAACTTCCTTAAATTGTTACTCTGGATCTCCCTCCTTTTAAAATCTGACAATTAAGCTTCTGGTTCATAAGCTCATCAGGATTTTACAAGTTATTGGTCAAGGGATACACACAGAGATATGAATAATGAGAACTCACCTTCATTGACAGTAGCAGTAAAATCCCTTTGTTCTACCTCTGCCAAAGTCACAAAAAGCAAGACTCTTCTCTAAATACTTTGAGCCAAACTGTGTTTTACAATGGACAGAATCATTAGGTGTCAACCAGAAGCACACCAATATGAAAAATTTTTGCTGAAATCAAACCATACAAGTCAGTACAATCTTGGCTTCAATCTTATAGAAATATAAATCAATTAATGCTATTTTTTCCCACTAGAAATAAACATAGTATAAAGCATAGAGCTTTAAGTAGTATAAAGCAAGGAGCTTTATTTTAAAACTCTAGTACTGATCACTGATGAGGGCCTGTTTATACAAATATTCTTTGTCTTATGAATAACTGCCAGAGCATTTAGAGTTTGTTTTCCTGAGAGCATTTTTTGGGGGAAGGGTCAATTGATGTGGAGATACAAGTCACTTCATTTAGGATGAAAATTTAAATTGGGCCCCGTGTTTTCTGTGAAATGTATTTCTCATTTAAGGAAAAACCTAGTCAAGGAAAGCCTTTACTGATAACTTATGAAAATGTGCATAAAGGAAAATTAATTCTAAATCAAGAGGAAGAAAAACTTAATCTCTTGTGTGAACATTTACATTTGGGGACATATCAGGTTTTGTTTGAGAATTTGCTTGCTATTATTGCTTAAGTTTTAGACAGACATAAATTACTGCTCTTCTTTCATTCAAGCTTATATGTTATTGGGCAAAAGAAGAGAGTCATAGGTGGAAGAAGATTAGACTCTAAAGACTGCAGTGAATAGACCACGTGTTAAAATGTGTCAGTATTTATCAGGTGTTCACTTTGTACAGATAATCTGTATGATCAGATAATCTGTATGGTCTGTTAATCTGTATGTACAGATAATCTGTATGATCAGATAATCTGTAT